>SNVD02013879.1:0-86628 GCA_013180625.2 Boswellia sacra
AAAAGAGCAAAAACGAAACTAAAGACACAAAAAAGAGATAACAACACAATAGCAAACAAAAGTCAAAAACAAGTAAAAAATATAAAAACAAATGAGACAGATGGCAAAGAGAGATAAAACCTGATCAATTTGATGGGCTACGAAAGGAATCTCCTCGAGACACAAAAATCGATCATTATTACCTTATTTTATTTTTCTTTTCTTTTCTTTTATTTATTTTGCAAAAACAATTGGGTTGCCCCCAATAAGCGCTTGGTCTAACGTCCTCAGCACCGACTTTGTTCAATCATGCAGGGTCCAATCTCCACTGTGCTTCTCTAGTGGGCTGGATCCCGTTTTCCAAAAGAATGGTGACAAGCATAGGTATGGGCTGGGCCTTGGATGTTAGCAATCGACACCTAATAGCTGTTGTGGTTTGTAAGTATGCGGCTGAGTCTTTGTGTATTCGTGCAAGGCACATTTATATATAATTGGTAAAGATAGTCATGTCTCACTCAAGAATCCATGCTTAAATGAATCTGGGAAGAAGCTAAGCTCCAAGCAGGCGGCTGTCAGCAAGAAGGAGAATTTCTCATTAGATAAAGTAAATTGAATGTACGAAACATCATACCTATTTGTGGTTATTGCTATGCTCTCATCTAAGCTTGCACAGCTTCCTCCATTTCTTTGGACACTTGTATCAAAATTCCTGACTCATTGGAATTTTCTGTCCCTATATGCTCACCAATAGCTACATCCAATCCATTCTTGCGAGTAACTCAAAATATTGTTGGACAAGAAATCAGTAAATGTTAACTACACACAAAAACAGGAATATTGAAACAGGGATCATATTGTTGAAACGCGATCACCTTGCCATTCAAACACTAGGGTAAGAGTGCCATCATGAACATCAATCTTGGTTCTAGCAGTTTTCGAGAATGGTCTCCCTATAAGAATCGGTGTTGGATTAGGAGATGTCTCATCCTCTATTTCAAGAATATAAAAGTCTGCTGGGAAAACCAATTGATTCACCTGCACAAGCACATCTTCCACAACTCTTTTGGTATATGCATTAAAACGATCAGCAATTTGAATGATAATACCAATTTCCGCAAAAGGTCCAAGATTTAAGGAAGCGTAAGTAGAATATGGCATGACATTAATAGATGCTTCTAAATCTAACATAGCTCTTTCAAACTTGGTTTTACCAATGGTGCATGGAATGGTGATCGTACCTGGATTTTTGCATTTCAGAGGAATTTTTCTTTGCAATACAGATGAAACATTTTCCCCCACACTTACTTTCTCATTTCCATTCAACTTTCTCTTGTTGGTGCATAACTCCTTGAGAAATTTTGTACGACAAGGTACTTGCTCGACAGCATCCAGAAGTGGTATATTTACCTCGATTTTGTGAGAAGTTTCCAAGATTTCTTGTTCTTGTTCCTCCTTCTTTGATTTTGCAAATCTGCTAGGAAATGGTGGAGGAGTAACATAAGAAGGAATTTGAGTTTAAAGATCGACCTTAGAAGATGATGTGTTGTTCATGGTGGAAGTGGTGTCATCTCCTTCATCAATTTGTGATTTCTGTGTCAGGTTTTGGATACTTGCCCCAGTTTCCATTTGCTCTCCATTTCGAATTTGCTCTACACTTCGCAAGAGTACGCACAAGAATTCTCTCGCGATTGGAGACACCGCTTGAGCAGATATTTTTCTGAGTCTTGGCCCTCGAATTTGCTCATGCTAGTAGCCAATTGTCCCATTTGATTTGCCAGGTTTTGGATACTTGCCCCAGTTTCCTGCTGGAATTGCATTGTTTAGTGGCAAGTGCATTAACAATATCTTCGAGAGACATACCTGAGTTTTGTGAAGCTGGTTGCGGTGCTGGATGTGGCATTGGTGGTGGTTGCATTTGAAATGGTTGCTGCACTCTAGGTTGATTGAAACTTTGTGGCCGATTTGGTATCACATTTGGAGTGATTGGTTGATGATTCCAGTAACTGAAATTATGTTGATCTTCCATCCAGCATTGTAAGTGCTAGAGAAAGGATCATACCATTGCCTCGTTTGTCCTGGAAATCCACCCATGGCATTGGCTTGGTCCATATATTCTTCTTGTAAAGTTGGATACATGTCGATTGGATGCTCCATCGCAGAATATATCCCACATTCATAAGATTTTTGCATATCTCCTACAGCCATGTTTTCCACAAGAGAGGTTAGCTCAGAAAGTTGTTGTTCAATGTTCGGAGTGCTTACCTCATTTACTCTCCATGGTACTTGTGGCTCAAATCCGCTACTGAATTGATAGAAGTTTACTGCCATGTTGTCTAAACACAAACAATCAGAAAAGAAAAACAAAGAAAAATATGAATCAACAATGAAAACAAAATAACAAATCGATTAGAAAATCAATCCCCGGCAACGGCGCCAAAAACTTGATGCGTTCGAAACTAGCAAGTATACTAGTCGCACAAGTAATAAAGTGATAAGTAAGATATCGTTCCCACGAGGATTGATTCTAATTGAATTTGTTATTCGAAAGCAAAACAGAATAAAATGGGGGGTTTTGTTGATTGATTAACTAAACTGAAATAAAGCAAATAAAGAATAATACAATGCAAAGTTAAATCAAATGAGAGATACACAATGAAAGAAATCTGGTTAAGGGATATTCTCTACCACAAGATATGGATTTGCGAATTAATCGTAGAATTGTCATCCAATTACAGCATTGAAGTTATCAACCGTAGATAACAACAAGCTCTGTTATCCCAATCTTTCCTTACTTTGTTGTTAAATAAAACAAGCTCTTTATTTAATCTCTATCCATTAAACAACCTAGAACAAGCTCTCTAAGTTTAATTCAATAGAAGCATTACGATGAGAAAGATAGGTTGATCTAAGCAATAATCACACAAGTTCGGATTATTTAACCTAGGTTGTATTTTCCAATTGCAATCTCTGATCACAATTTTGCTACTAATGATTGGAAATTCATGACAATTACGGATCAAGATTTCTAATCTAGCAATAGACAACAACAGATTATATTCAGTTGGCCATTCCAAATACAATCAGTAAGCAATCATAAGCATTAGATATGGGAAAATACAAGCAACTTCAATTAGAGAATTGGATAACAATTTCTTACACAATCAACTCACAAAAACCATATCAAGGGCTTTGAAATCACCCTCAACCAATTCAGATTCAGTTACACATGTTTAAGAACGTGGTAAATACAATACAACATGGAGACATTCCAGAAAATGAAAGGGAAGGGAAAAACTTAGCAAATTTGATGTAATTCTCTTTGGATTGTAGTTCTTCCTCTTTCCAAGCTTCCTTTCTCCTTCAAGAACTCCAAGAGATGAAAGAATTCCAGAGCTGCAGCCTCCACCACGTTCTCCCCTCTTCAAGTTATGAAAATAAAACCCTAAAATGTGTTTAAATACTCTGCTACAGTGACTTGCTACAGTGCCCCGTATTATACATGCTACAGTGACTTGTGGAATTATATTTCTATACATCTCACACTGTTTTGATTACAACTTTTGGTACACTGAATGGATTTATAAACCGTAAATTTCTCCAGAAAATAGACTTCGAGAGCTTTCCAACGGTATATAATATGTCATCGGGTTCATTGTATATCAATACAATTAAATCCGAGAAGATCACTGACTAGCAGAGGTGAAAATGAAGGGTTTTACTCCATTTTTGTGCAAGTTGCTCCAAAACTCCTACAAACATCAAAACCACACAAAAACATAAAAATACCAAGGAATATAGCAAAGAAACATGGACGAATTGATATAAAAGTAATACATAAATAGACACCTATCACAAACAATAGTCGTAAGGATGAGACGCTGCATCCTTGGAAACAGTGATCGGCTTCTTTTTCTGAAGAGTTGATAAACCCTTCTCACCCATGTGACCGAGCCTTTTATGCCACAAATCCAGAGGTACCATGTGCTCTGCTACATGAAGGCTCTCTCCGTTTATCTTTACATGAGTTCTATAAAGATTGTCACATAATTTACCTCGAGCAACCACCATGACCCCTTTCAACATCTTCCATGTACCATTGGTGAAGCAGCTCTCATAACCTTGTTGATCAAAGGCTTTTATCGAGAGCAAGTTGAGTCGAAGATTTGGTACATGACGAACGTCCTTCAAAGTTATTTTGCATCCGACGTTCGTTTGGAATTGAATATCACCAATTCCCATAATTTTGGCGGTGCTGTTGTTTCCCATCTTCACTATCACAAAGTCTCCTGCTTTGTATGTGGTGAAGATCTCTTTGCAAGGAGTGACGTGGCAGGAAGCTGCTGTGTCTATTACCCATTCTACTCCTTGGTCTGCTGTGTGGAAGCATGTCTCTTCTACACAAATGGTCACATCTTCTACAATGGTGACTCGTGGTTCTTCGAAGCTTTGTGCTTGTGAACTCTCCTGGTTCTACTTCTGAAGACTGCGACAATTTTTTTTCATGTGACCCTCTTTGCCACAGTGATAGCATTTGTAGGTGGGTCTCCGCCCATTTGTTGACCTGCCCCTTCTGTTTGTCGATCTGCCTCTGCTTTTACTTCTACCTCTTCTCCAGTCTTCACCTCGAGACTGTCTTCCTCGATTCTCCATGATGTAGGCTTCATCTTGACTGGTGCCTACATCTTTTCTTCTTGCCTCCTCGTTCATCAAGGCATCCTTAACCATTGACAAGGTAAGTTTGCCTCCGGGTGCTGAATTACTGATGAAGACCACTAACGTCTCCCATGAATCTGGAAGGAAACTTAGAAGTAGAAGGGCTTGTTCTTCATCTCCAAGCTGTAACTCGACTGCTGTCAATTGATTCACCAAGTTCTGGAGCTCACTTGTATGTTCTGCTACAGGAGTTCCACTCCGCAACTTCAAGTTTACAAGCCGTCTCATCAGGATGGCTTTGTTCCGTGCTGACTTGGCTTGATACATACTCTCTAATTTTGTCCATAGAGAATATGCATCTGTTTCCTTGGCTACATGGTGGAAGACACTGTGGTCGATCCATTGTCTGATCTGACCGATGCATTTTCTATTAATTTTCTTCCACTCTGCCTCTTTTTCTGTCTCAGGTCTCTGCCCTTGAAATTCTATAGGATCATATAGATCCTTGCAACTAAGGAGATCCTCCATCCTGGGCCTCCATAGTGTGTAATTGGTAGCAGTCAATTTAATCATGGCTCTGGATGATTCTTCCATTTTAGAATAATTAATTCACTAAAATTAAAATTGAATTTCAAAAATCTGAGCCCACCGGTGCGTCCAGAATGGTCAAAAATGGTGGAATAGCCTCTTCCGGGGCTTAAAAATTCTTTTTATGCAATAAATACGAAGCTTGGAAATTCTAAAGACTAAACTGAAATTTCTTAAGGGCTAAACTAAAATTTCAGAAACTAAGGGGGGGCATAATCATTCACCAGAATTATAGGGGTAAACGAAGTTTCCTAAGGACTTGAATGTAAATTTTAGAAACTCAAGGGGTCAACAGTAATTACCCAAAAATACAGGGGCCAAACTTAATTTCAAAAAGATATGCTGACGTGGCATAAGTGCGCTGACGTGGCGGATTGCGTGGTGCTGACGTGGGTCGTCTTCAACCTTGAGACGCGCATGCAGCGCGTGAGGCGAGTGAAGCCCACTCGCAATGCAGGCTGGTGGGGAGTGCGGCGCGTGCGGCTTCTCTAGACGTCGGATCTATCGCCGTAAAATTGCAGAATGATCAGCACGATGTCACGAACACACTGGACACTTCAAATTCGGAATTCAAACACTTTCCGAAAATTCAAAATTTTCCAGAAACAAGGGACGAATTTTCTTTGAATTTTTTCTCTCTGTTCTGACGTTCCAGGAGCTCAACGAGGCTTTGATACCACTTGTTGGGGATGCAATGCAAACTCAGAACAGAATTTGGCAGAAAATTAACTTGTATTAAGAGAGAAAATTCATATACAAGATTTACACAAAAACTCCCCTAAATTAATCCTGGAGCTCTCCTGGCTCTCTCACACTCTCAGAACTCTCTGGTTCTGAAATCTTAACTCTCTCTGGAGTCACTCTGAATTACAAATAAGGCAGAATTCGTCCCATATTTATAGGGAAAATTTTGTATATAATTTCAAACAAGTTAGGCCACCTAACTTTGACTACCTCCATTGGAGGTGCCTAACTTTGACAATCCCAGCCTCCCTTTGACATGGGAGAAACCTTCTAGAAGCTCATCAATTCTTAGCAAGAAAAGTTAAGAATATGAAATAACACACATTTAATCACGGCGGAATATCCTGCCATATAATCTATGTATTTTCATTTTTTTTTGGCTAGCATTGTGACTGGAATAAGAAAATATTATTATAATTAATAAAATCAAAGGACAAAAATGGATGCAAGAGGTTTATTATTTGGTTATTTTTATTATAGTTGATTTTTGGGAATTGATAATTTAATAATTTTAGGGAATGTGGTCTTTTTATTTATTCTATAACTCCCTAGGTATGACATTTAATTTGATCATTAACAAAATTTTAGAACATTCTCCCTTTCAAGAAGTCTACTTTCCAGTCGAGTACCTGCTTCGTCAACCCCTGTCTCATTTCTTGATTTCTTGTTTATGTCTATTATGAATTCATTAAAAAGAAAAAAGAAAAAAAAATTTTGTTTCTTAATCAATTTGGGTTTTGTTTTTAAGAAAAAAAAATTGTACGTAACGACCGACATTAAATCTAATAGGGAAATTCTATTAAACTTTCACGCAAGATTTTTAATCTTATTGGCTTGTAAATAAATGTAAATTATAATATATTAGCTAATTTCTTTTGCAATGTAAGAGAATAGTTCAAAAATATGGACGGATGGGTTGGGAAAGGAACAAAATGCTATTTTATTTGCAAGATATTTCGAAGACGGACATTCAACCGGCTGATTTGGGTAATCCTTTTACTTTTTATGGCACATAAATTGAAGACGAATAAAATAATTCCTTTGCAAAGTGATCTACTCTTCAAATATTTTCATGTCATGACTCTTTTGAGTGAAAAATGACCTCTAAACCCCTTACAATTCAACGAATTCATTTTTATTTCCCTTCCTCCATAACCAATACGTATCATCAAATCTTTCCCATTCGAAGCCTCTTTGGTGACGCATACACATCGTAAAGTCTTCCCCATTAGATGGACAAAGGTAGACGATGACGAGTGTCAGGTTTTGCACTTGACACTCGATAAGCCTAAATGAATACATAAAAGCCAATAGAAAGTATTCGACACATAAATCTGATAATATTTCACACCTTTCGTTTACTATCAGATGGTGTCCGACAGTGTGCTCGACACTTTACATCATGTGTCGAGTTTCGTCGATTATGTAAATCTGAGAGTATTTGACACCTCTCTTTCACTATCAAATGGTGTTTGACAGTGTCTTCGACACTTGACAATGACAAAAAAGATTGTCGAGTTGTCACCTTCCGCACCAAAGAACCTAGATTTTCTGGAAAAAATTCTATTTTTTTTACATGAAACTACTCAAATCACTACAACAAAGCTCAGCTCATTTTTTCAAAGCTAATATCTTGTTTTTAAGACAACAAATATGTGACAAACTATGTATAAAATGACATGTGTTATGTAAAACAGTGGTGTGTAAGAATGAAGAAGAAATGAAGAAAAAGCATTGACATAATTTCGCAGTCAAAAGGGTCACGGCATCAAAATTTTCAAGAAGTGGGTCACTTTTCAAAAGGGACCCTTAATTTGATTATTTTTTGAATTTTCCCTAAAATGAATACATAAAAGCAAATAGAAAGTGATGCATTAATTGTGTGCGTTGTTGTTGTTATTATTATTATTATTATTATTATTATTTTGTTAATTCCATCTTTCCGCATATGAACAACACTTTCGTTTCCATTCTTGTACTTCACTTGTTTTTCTATTCATCCATATAAGAATTTTCTCAATTTTTCATTTGAAAAAAGTGGTATAGGATTCCAAACTAAAGAAAAAAGTATTTGAGATAAAAACAGTGGTAGACCCAGGAATTTATGAGAGAGAGGACACCTTAAATATTTTAACATTTATAATTTACTTGATAAAACTTAATAAAAGAGAATTTATTAAAAAAATAATAAAAGTATATAAAGATAAGAGGACATTAAAATTATAATGATTTAAAATTATAATTTATAAAGAGTGTTAGTTTTTTTTTAGCTTGATGCCAATAAAAAAGTAGATTTTCTTTCAAAAGTTTTCTTTGTAATTATTCGAAGAAGATTATTTTATAATATATTATGTTTTGCTCAAAAAGGCTATATATAAATGAAATAAAATAAAAATATCTCATACATAATTTTTAATGATATTTAATTTTATTAAAATTATAAAAAAGATTTAGCTATTATTGTTCATCAAAATTTTCAAATTTATACTCTTCTTGTAACAATTAATTAATTTTTTAAGACTATAAAAGAAAACATAAAGAGAAACATATAATTTATGTCGAACTCAATAAATAAGAAATATAAAATATAAAATTCTTAAATGAATAAAAATAGTAAAAATTAATTAAATTGTTATATAAACTTATGTTGTTGTTTGGATTAAAGTCACTTATACGTAAAAGAGTTGAGAAAATAAAAAAATAATGTAAAACTTAAAATTCATTAAGTTTTTTAAAAAAATGGTATAAAAGTGATTATATAAAATAAGAGGACTATGATAATTTTCAACCCCTTGAGTCCCTATGCAGGTCCGCCACCGGATAAAACTAAGCCACGCTTCTTCATTGACTTGGAGATGGTTTATATACATATCATGAAAAGGATAAATAATGCTTGTAGTGGCCGGATCAGCCAGCCATGCTTGAGTGACGGGCGAGTTCGCCAACTAGCTGTGCTTGCACGTGAGGTGAGTGATGGGCGAGTCGGGCCGCCGGCTATGCTTGAATGTGAGGTGAGTCATAGGCGAGCTAGCTAGCCAAAAGCCCTTTATATACGACGAGAAGTGGACGTGTCAGTTGCATGTGGGCTGCATGAAATGAGTGAAGGATGACAGTGTGCCGCGGGAATATGTATACCATTGTTGCTGTGTGGGCTTCATATTATGACTTGATTTTTTCTTTATCTTGCTGTCATGCATTATGACTTGCTACGCATGATATTGGCTTATCACAAGCGTGGTTGTGTTTGCAGGAACTGGAGATCGAGGCAAGGTTAAGGGACGGCTAGGCAGATTCCGTTGGCATCAAGCTGTGGTCGCTTTCCAGCGATCCCTTCAAGTGACTACCAAGCAACCATTCGATGACTCTCCATCAGTTTCTGCTTTCCTCTTCAACTACTCATTCCCTTCTGCAACAGCTACGTATATTTAGGAAATAGTTAATTGATAGAAAAACTCAATCTACATATCTGATGATGAATTAACCTGCATCCTCTAGGACCTTTTGTTCCTGTGAAACAGTAAATAAAAAAAAAAGAAAAATTAAACTCAACATAAACCTGGCTGACATGCAAGGTATATACGATTTCCATGACAGTTTAGCAAAGAGAAAGAGAGAGCACATACCGGGATGCTTCTGCCGTGGGGACCCAGAACGCCACTAATCGGACTAGTGTAAGACCCAAATTCTTTGTTGCCTCTAACCATATTATTGGATTCATAGTTCTTGCTTAGAGTTAAGAACTATGAAAAAGATATTCGAGAGCAAAGAACCATCTTGGTTTACAGAGAATTTGATTTTGTTGGATCTGGATGAGTAACAACGGTGACATTCAACCTGAATTTATACGGCCATTCCGACGTAGTGCCATTAAAGGAAGATAATCAAATCACATCTTTCTAGATTTTGGAGAAATCTTCTTTAGATGCATTCATAGGAAATGCTCCTCCGGTGACACCTAGTAGTATCATACAGTAGACCATCGCCGATAAGTGTTTGAATAACCTTTAATTTGATCATTTTACTAAACTACTAATCTTTCGATAAGGAAGAATAATTTAAATGAGATTTATAATCCAAACCTTGATCGTATCAATCATTTGATTAAACATTATAATATTTACTTTTATCACTTGTTTGAAAATAAATTTAATTTGTATTTTGTAATGGTATCCCAAAATGAATGAGTTTTCTTTCAAGCGATTTAAAAATTGTATTTCTGATAATCTATGATTTTTGGTTTTTCCTAGCAGTTAGTTTAGTTGAACAAACTTCTTTAAATTATGAGTCCATTTTGAGACACTATTGGGGTTCATCCATGGCTTCAGGAATGTAATGATTGCATAGGATTATTGCCTTCCATTTAATAGATTTCAAGAATTTAAATATTGCATTTGTAAAGTAGATTTTTTTATTATTGCAATATTAAATGCATTATATTAACTTTTATATTCTATTTATAATGTTGCATTGCACCTTTTTTATACAACTTAATTATCTCAGACATAAATAGCTTTTAAGGTTTACCTCATACATTATACTTTTAAGCTTTATTCTAACAAGTAATCCCAACAAAGCATATTATGCGTCTAAACTTGGCAAACTTTTGATTAATAATATGATTATTTTTTTAGGAAGTCAGACTCATTTATTAATGCGAATATATATAAATGACATGGTCGCCAGATTGTATTAAATGTTTAATATTTTTGAATTCACTATACATTCAAACTTAATATACAAATTCTTGAATAAAAATTAACATATTATGACTTTTTCTCGTGGATATAAAATCCATCCTGTTTCATTAAATTGATGACTTTTTAATTTATTAAAGTTTTTAATGAATATGATAAGTTGAATAAATAATTAAGATGCAGTGGAGTCCCATTAATAGCACATGAAAGTTAATAAAGTGAATTTAATATTACAATAACAAAAAAATAATACTACACTTATAAAATTTATATACAAAGTTAGTTTACAAAATTGATATGACATCAAGTAAATGAAATGATTGATATAAAAAATCAATATAATAAATACTGATGAGCCAAGTGTCACTGAATGAGTGGTGTTTTATTAACTTTGTATATATATTTTGTAAGTGGTGTTTTATTAACTTTGTATATATACTTTGTAAATATAGCATACCACTAAAAAAAATTTGCTTAGCAGGTAATTTGTTTCAAATATTGAAATTATTAAATGCAAGGCAACAATCCTGTGCAATCGATCATCAGATTCCTTAGGCCTTAACCTATGGACTTGCAAAAAATTGTGTCCAATAGGGATGGCAAAAAAATCCGGGTAATCCGGGTACCCGGATTTTACCCGGATTTTCTGGAGGCAAGTTTACCCGGATTTGCAGGGTTTAAATACGGGGACGGGTAAAAAAATTATATTTATCTCCGGGTGCGGTATACATCCTCCCCGCCCCGCACCCGTACCGGATTGTGTTAAAAAAATTAAAATTATTTATATATTCTATTAAACGGTTATTATTTTGTCTTTGAAATCCCTAATTCTTTCTTTCTCATTCTCACGCTTCTCAGCCTCTGCCTCACTCTGTCTCAGCTCAGTCTCTCCGCCACCGCTAATCAGCCTGCGATCATTGTGCTCTCGCTGGTCACGCCTCTCAGCCTCCAGTCGGCTTTCTCTTGCTGCGGCAGTGCGGCCACGCCGTCCTTTCGCTGGTCACTAGTCACGACTCCTCAGCCTCTGGATGCCCTTCCATACTTCGCCAGCAGATTTTTCTCCGATCTATTCACGTTCTTCCTTTTCTCTATCAACTCATTAAGCTATTGAAACGCAACTTTCAATTATTCTTCAATCTGTCTCTCGCCAATTCTGGTCATTCATAATTGTTGTTGCTGCTGCTGCTGGAGTTCTACTTCTAGTCAACTAGAATTTTCTAGGGTTTATCACGCCACTTAGTTTATGATCAGGGAATTATCTGAATCTTCTTCTTGATTGTTACGTTTCAGTGTGCGAGTGAGTGTGTGATTGATTGATTAATTTCTTTCACATTGATCTATGTTTTTGGTGCTTTTTGTAGAACAGGATTTGTTTTGTGATTGAGTTTTTCAATTGGGTATTTTCAATTTTTAAGTGAATTCGTGTTAATGAGAGGAACTACCATCTGGGTGTTAGTTGTGATTGTTTTTCATGAGCGAATTTGAGCTGCTGGAGTTGTTACTTTTATTCCTTCCAGGCTTTAGAAATTCCTTTCAGACATATTCCAGGCTTTAGAACTTCGGGGAAATCCAGGTAAAATTCGGGTGTGGGGAGGAAAATCACAAATCCGGGTAAACCCGCACCCGCACTATATACAAAATTTCCGGCGAAAATCCGGTTTCCGTGGGAAAAAAAATTAATCCGGTCCGGGTGCGAAAATGCGAAACCCGCACCTGCACCCGGATTTTGCCATCCCTAGTGTCCAATTAATGGACCATGAGTCAATGAAGCCTTTTCAAGTTAATTAAATTAAAAATGATCATACATCCTCAAATATAAAATTTTTGTGAAACACTTGAAACAAAGCCTCATCCAATTCAAGACCATCTCATTACTTAAATCACAAATTATATTTTACTCTAATTAATATGTGATGGATGTATACAGAATATTTTTTGGTCCAGCGATGCATATTAGAGTTTTGATAATAACTCTCAATCCAACTGTATAATTTTTAGAGCTCGTAATCAATGTTACAACTATATTGATACTTGGTTTATTAGCTATTTGCACCCAAATTGATGCTCTGAGTATCATTTTATTGTAAAACTCATTTATGAAATTTAAATACTTCTATAATGATAAAATAATCATTTTATAAATATTTGATTTTTTTTTTAACTCTGCAAATAATCACCATAAGTAACGATCTATTTATGGATTAGATTAAGTCAAATACCATAATTAAAAATGCCAATTGGTAAGTTTATTAGATTTTCTATGGAATCCCAGTAAACTCTTGCTGAAGATAAAAGCTTTTGGGTGTTGTGTTGTACACAGTTGAAATCGTTTGTAAAGCAAAAGTCTAAGATTAGTTCAACCTGCTAATAGTCTGAATTTTGACCCAAGTTTTGTGTTCTCTATCGATGGACTATAGACTGCAATAACTATCCGCCCCTTACAAAATTGGAAACACAATAAGAAAGCAAAACCATGATATGGATGTCGAAGGCATGCATAGACAGACTTTCTATGAGTATTAATGTTTCAAGACCAAAAACTTGTGATCTTTTTGGTAGAATTGATAAATAGTGCGAAAAATATTGATGATTGTTTTGTTCATCATCGTGTTTTACTTTACAAAAAAGACTTTGATCTGGCCATGGATTCATATTAGAGCATGAACAAGAGGAAGAAATTATAAGAACAGGAGAAAATGATAGCGGGTGATTTTGTCATTTCATCTAAGATTTTTGTGCACTAATATAAGTTTTATTGAAATATTGGGTATTTAGAATAAATCTATCGGTGCAAATAGCTCCACTCTTATGATAATTAATATTAAACTGTTTTAAACTCCAGATCCTTTCAGTAGATCCTTTCAGTTTGCCTGCAAGAAGTTGCAGTGCAGGTTCTGTCTTTCTTGGCTGACGGGCAGCTATTGTTTCTGCAATTCACTGACAGAACGTCCTTTCCATAAATTTTTCTTGAGATAGTGCCCGCCGTTAGTGTACTTGTTTTATTTAACATAATATTGGGTAATATCATTAATCTTTCTGTTGAACTTTACTTTTGATATTACGCGGAAAATTTTTTATGGGTTTATCTCACCCGATACCAAACCTTTGCAATTTGATATTACTCAATTTCAACTAACAGTTTCTGTTTTCTCTTGAATTAATAAACTGGTAAAAAGACCATGATAACCTTAGCTGTACATGCAATACACAATTCGATTCCTGCATTTTTATACACCAAGTTAAATTACAAAAATGCCCATATAACCATTTTTAAGAACTAACTAATATAGTTGTTGCATAAAATCGTAAGTATACGTTATTATTGACAAGTAATAAAATAAAAGTATGAGTATCGTTTCACGAGGACTGTTGCTACTAAACACTGAAATTGTATTAACCTCTAATTAATTAAACTAATTATAAAAGAGAATTGAGTTGGGAAGTTTAAGTAAAACTTTATTAAACTAAATTTAATACTACGTACACTCACTGAAATTTTGGATAGAAGAATT
The DNA here is from genome assembly GCA_013180625.2 of Boswellia sacra. Lineage (NCBI taxonomy): Eukaryota > Viridiplantae > Streptophyta > Magnoliopsida > Sapindales > Burseraceae > Boswellia > Boswellia sacra. The sequence goes on from SNVD02013879.1 coordinate 14,171, forward strand.
TAATGATTAAAAATTTAGGGATCCGATTTCACCAAAATTAATCAATTTAACTTCTCAGATTCAATTAACTAATATTTATTCCTATTGTTGCCAATCGATTTCACTAATTTGATTATTATTCTTTCTCAAGCAATAATAATGTATATTGATATATTAGAATAACATCTCAGTCTCAGTAACTCACTATTAATGCCATTAAACAAAAGAAATCATACAAGATTGTACAAATCACATTCATATCTTTATCTAGCAAGATAATTAAGGACTAGTGTGAACATCACTTCTCAGTCTCAATCCAAATCTGAATTCATGCAATAATTGACCAGAAAATCACAAGCATTAAGTATGTAATTAAATTGCTGAATAATATTAGAATAAACATCAATAAACTAAAATCAAGAGAAATCAAACATCAAAATACTGAGTTAATCACCAGTGATCTGCCTTCTACTCACCAGTTTTTTGTCTGCATTCTAATCACCAGTTTTTGCCTCAGTCCGAATCCCCCCTCTCTTCAATGAACTTCCCCTTTTTGTTCTTCCTTTCCTGGCCGACTCAAAGAGCAACATCCTCATTGCCTCTTCTAGAGATTCCCCTAGCATGATCATTTTGTCCCCTCCAAAAGTCAATCCACTCAGCTAGGTAGAAATGCTCCACCGAAAGTGCAAATGGGATGTTTTAAAATTCCTGTCCAGCTCATTTTCCTCCACAAGCCTTCCAAAATTACCCTTCCACATGAAATATAATATTGTGGAATTTTGTCGTCATTTAATCGAGTTTACAATCCTGAAATTCCTTTAGGTACAACTCAAACAAACTTAGACAAAATTCGTCAATTAAAGACAAAAAGGGGAACATAAAATTCAAGATAAAAAATGAAAATAATGTATAAAAATTAGACTTATCAAATACCCCCAAACTTGAGTTTTACTAGTCCTCGAGCAAAAAGTAGGACAGAAACAACAAAGCAGAAAACACACAAAAACAAAGACATCTCTTGAATTTAAAAATTGGCCTCAAAGATTGCATTAAAATATAACTCAAGAAAAATTTCAAAACCAAGCACTTATCAAAATTTAAGTTCATAAAATAGTTTCACTTCACCTCAATTCCTTAAGTTGTGTGTATAAGCCATTCACACTTCATCATTTACAGTCTGGATCAATTTATGCTTAAAAGTTGACCAAATTTGATGATCAAAAGTTGAACATAAATGGACTCCATAAGCCTACTTTTCAAGCCTCTCCACTAATGTAAACAAATACAATGATAAGGATCAAATAGGACTTTATTCAACTTGTAACATTTGGCTAGGGTGAAGGTATGATAAAGGATGAAGATTTAGCTCAGAGTACCCAAAAACACACGAATCAGTCAGATTGCCAAAGCTCAGCTCCAAAACAAGATTCATTATAACACACCCAGTAATTTCACCCCAAACTTATTTATAAACATCTATTATCCATATAGCATAGAATACAAGAAACTATACCCTCAAATATATATATATATTTGGAATATATACGTATCTTTTTATTTTTTTAGAATAATAACTCACTGACATTTCTTATTGCATCTCCTAACCTTTCTCTTTCTTCCTGAAAAAACCGCATGGCTCACAATGCAATTTTGAATGATCTATGTGCTTGTGGGTAAGGGATAATCTATTTAGAAAATTTATTTATAGGCTAGAGAAAATTTTAGTGAGTTAGATCAAAGAAAAAGGCTTAAATAGGCACAAAAGGGATAACTAGGAGTCAATTTCATATTTGGGTTGGCTAAAAGTCTCAAACGAAAAAAAATGACCTAAATAATTTCTCTAATATTGCACAGTCTAGGATTTCGCCTCAAGTGACAATCAAGCAGGTTCTAGATTCCACTGAAATCTTATGAACACTTAAATAGCATAAACCTTCTCTAAGTAGAAAAAAATTAACTCAATGATTATTGTGATGTGCTCAATGTTTTCAAGGAATAGAAGCAAAGCAAAACCAATAACAGTTTTATTATTTTCCAAGAGTTATTATCAATTCAATCATTTCTTATTACAGGCCCACAAAACTCAAAATAAAACAACACTCGAATAAAGAAACCAAACAAAACACTAGTTTGTTACAAAACAAGTTAGTCCTAATACAAGTTAGTTAGAATGGGTTTAAAAAGGTTGAACTATATTCCCTAACTCCGCCACTTCGGACATAACGGAACCGAAATGCGCTTCATGAATGTTTAAATTTTTCACCCGACCACTCTAACAGGTTAGCTTACTAGAATGCTAGTAAAGAGGAGCAACAAGGAAAAAACTTTCACGAACATAATACAAACCTGAATAAAGAGGTTCAAACCTGAATTACTGATTACAATCGAAGTGTCAAATCTAGTTCATGCGTCTGATCACTTCCTTCGAACCAATTTATTTGAGCCATTGCTGGATCGAGTTCAAAAGCGAATGCTTGCAATTGGTTGATCGGATCTTTGGCAGTTGAAGCAGTGACTAGGATTGTACATGCCGATGACGAAATGAAGTTCTATTCTATAGCTTTATCTAAAAAAATAACAAACTATTAAAGAAACTTTTTACATTTAACAAACCGATGGGTTTTTGGTGGATATTAAGTTGGGACGAGGAGGCTATCTGAAAAATTTCTTCTAGTGTCCAAAAACCAATTGGTAAAGCTATGAACGCATCAGAATAAGCAAGCATCCGAGCTATGCATTCGTGCATGGATGTGACTCTAAGTTCATTCCCAACTATTTTCCAAGATAGATTTTGTACAGCCAAGGGAGTGGGAAAATACATAATACTCGGCTCCCTCATAAGAACGCAGCTGTAGAAACACACCCCATTAACCCATGGCTACCCCTTCTATATATGAAATTTATGTTCCTAGTAGCTAATACCCTACTTATGTTATCTACTGCTCTGGCAAACTCACCATCTCTTCCATGTTGAGATCCACAAAACACACAAATCTTTTGAAATCTCTAAACTGGTGTTCTCTCCATTTTTACATTCACCTATCCTATGTATGATATTTTAGCACATGAGGTGCTGCTTTTATAGAGGTAAAAAGAGATGAAAGTTATTGTAATTGACACATGGAGGTGGAAAATTAGGTGGCGTTGGTTGATATACAATTAAGGCTCAGCCACACAATAAAATCGATCCCTTTCCCATACTTAAAACATGTACATCTGCCTTTCGATGGGAAATAATCGATGCTTTGAGGCTTTCATTTGTAAAATATGGGGACAGTTGTCAATGGGGGTTGCTCGATGCATAAATATTACTCCCACTCATATTTAAAATAAAGAAATTTGCTTTCAATAGGAGGTTAACCGATGCACGCATTTGCTTTTTTCACACTTGTCTCCCACTTTTACTTTATGGATAGCTGCATGGTTTGTCAAAAGTAAAAGATACACAGTAAAAAACGACTAATAAACAATAATAACATGTTAAACAATGAGAAGAAAAAAAATACAATAGTAACAACAAACAAAAACAAAAAGATTAACAATAACAAAAACAGATTAACAATAACAAAAACTTGAAAGAGAAACAACAGTATGAAAAATTAATGATAAGAACGACAAAATCAATTAAAACAATAATAAATCACACTAACATGAAAGTTCTGAAAAACGAAACAAATATATACAAGTAGTTATAATTGTGGCTCACATCTTCCTCTGATTTTACGTTCAGTAACGGCTTAAACGCCTTCTATAAGCCAATGATTTGTTTCTTATCCAGTTTTCTTATAAACTAGCAAACACGATCGTTTAAAGTCAGATTTCCTAAACTCTATTGTTGATGTTCCTTTCAGAACTGTGTCCATAATTTCATCTGTTCTTTTTGCACTAATCTGCATGGATGATTCTCAAGAGTCAGTATGATATCATCTAATAACTCTTTACTCAGTCCATCCTTGATGAACTGTAACTTATCTTCTCTATTTTTAGACACAAATCCTAAAGAACGGCAATTCTGGATGCAATTCCATCTAGCACACCTATGACAGACTTCTAACCTTTTAGCATGTCGCTTTTTGGCGAGAGTGCTTTTTCCTAGACCAGGCATGTATGCTATAAAATCAATTGCAGATTCCCCAGCTAACATAATCTTAGCTTCAATTAACCAACAGATGTCCATAGGCATTTTCTTAATCATCAACATCCTAAGTCTATTAAATCGTGCTTTATAGATTTTTACCAGAGCATTTTGAGGGAATGAAGGAAAGCATTTGTGAAAGGCTGATAGAATGTTATCATTATCTATAACAAAGAGAAGAGGAAAGATTTTACCAAAAATATGTTGAGTTCATTCTTCCCTTTGATATGCACATTTCAAACCTTTTGGAAGTGTTCTCTACTTCCTTTTGAGTTTCCCTCAAGCTTTTGATGAAAGCACAACACGAATATGGCTAATTCTAATCAAAGCAACCAAAAAAAAAATTGAAATGAAAAGTCGAAGCACAAAAGAAAAAATAAAGAAAAATAATTAAAATAAATTAAATCAAATCAGTCATAATGACACAGGACCCACCAAAGGAGTCTTCCTAAAGTGAATTCATACTTAATACAAAACAATAATTAAAATTAATAATAATCAAAGGCAAAGCAAATAAAACAAAATACTTTAAAAGACTCCCCCAAACTTGAGAGACACATGCATTGTCCTCAATGTGTATTTAACTATCCTGTGTTGCCTGATTGGTATTGACATTATTCATTGCATCATTACACCCAAGGTAATTTCAATGAAAACACTTAGAATATATATAGAGGCATTGCAACGATAATGGGCTAGGCTGGGTGGGCAGCTTTTGGCTTGAAAGTTTAGATTGAAGTGCATTCTGTATTTGGCTGGAGCACACACATGCAAATTTCTCTTCTGAAATTTCTCCCAAGTTTGTTTTAGGCCTGCAAAAACTAACATAAAATAATTTTTTTTAGAACACAATAAAACACAATAAAAATTGGAATGCAAATATTCAAACTTATGGGTTGCCTCCCAAGTAGCGCTTCAGTTAAAGTCTTCAGCTGGACTTTTTCTCCACTCTAAGGCTCACCAAAAAGAATGGTGGTTTTGTTGTTGTCAAAGTCACCACCCATTTAAGGGTTTCAATCTTTGCCCATTAACTTTGAACGTGTCTTTCTTTGGATGACTAATTTCAATAGCTCCATAAGGAAACACTTGCACAACTTTGAAAGGGCCTAACCATTTTGACTTAAGCTTTTTCGGAAATAATCTTAACCTTGAGTTGTATAGAAGCAATTGTTGACCAGATGAAAATTCTTTTTGAATGATGTGCTTTTCATGCCATGGCTCAGTACGTTCCTTATAAGTCTTGGAATTCTCATAAGCTTCATTACGAAACTCATCCATCTCATTCAAATGCAATAATCTTTTCTCTCCTGCCTTTTTCAAGTCTATATTCAATGTCTTCATGGCCCTATATGCACAGTGCTCCAACTTAACTGGTAGATGACATGCTTTTCCATAAACTAACGTTTAAGGAGACATGCTTATAGGTGTTTTGAAAGTTGTCCAATAAGCCCACAAAGCATCATCTAACTTCCTGGCCCAATCTTTACGTGAATTTGCCACAGTCTTCTCAAGAATCAGCTTTACTTCTCTATTTGAAATTTCAGCCTGCCTATTTTTCTGAGGATGATAGGCAAGGGCCTTCTTGTGGTTAACTCCATATTTGGCTAATAGCACTTCAAATTGTTTGTTGCAAAAATGTGTGCCTTCATCACTAAGATTTCCCTTGGAGTGCCAAACCATGTAAAGATTTTCTTCCTTAAGAAATTTAGCACCACCCTACCATCATTGGTTTGAGTTGCACTTGCTTCAACCTACTTGGACACATAATCAACAGCAAGGAGGATGAATTTGTTGTTGTAGGAAGATGGAAATGGGCCCATGAAATCGATTCCTCAAACATCAAACAACTCGACCTCTAGGATGCTTCTCAGTGGCATTTCATTTCTCCTTGATATGTTTCCTATCCTTTGGCACTTGTCACAATTAGCAACAAACTTGTGAGCATCTTTAAATAAGGTGGGCCAATAAAAACCTGATTGAAGAACTTTAGCAGTTGTTCGTTGTCCTCTAAAGTGGCCACCACATTCAAGTGTATGACAATGCCGAACTTCTTCCTTTGTTGGTAAGAAAGATTTGGGGGGATGATTTTTACTACAAGAAAGTTAACAAAGTCTGCATACCATGGAAAAGTACAATCAGATGATAAATCAAAAAGTTATTCATCAAAAAAGTTGTCATCAATGGGAGATCGATTCAACCTTAATTCTTCTGGTATTTCAAGCCTGGACAGATGATCAACTACCAGGGTTTCAGTGCCCTTTTTAGCTCTGATCTCCAAATCAAACTCTTAAAGGAGTAAGACCTAACAAATGAGTCTCGGTTTAATATCCTTCTTGGTCATAAGATATTTAATGGCAGAATGATCGGTATAAACAATTACCTTATTACCAATGAGATATGCACGAAATTTATCAAAAGCAAACACAATGGCAAGCAATTATTTTTTAGTGGTGGCAAAATTGAGTTGAACATAGGGTCCTACTGGAATAATAAATAGTAATTCCTCCGCTGCCCTAAAATTGTTCCCACTGCATAATCACTTTCATCATACATCAATTCAAATGGTAGTTCCCAATTTGGTGCTACAACAATTGGTACTGACATAAGCTTCTCTTTCAAGGTTATAAAGGCCTCTATACAATCTGCATTAAAAACAAAAGGGTATTCTGCACAAGCAAATTCGAAAAAGGTTTTGAAATTTTTGAGAAATCTTTGATAAACCTCCTATAGAAACCTGCATGGCCAAGGAAACTACGTACACCCTTCACTGATGTTGGCGGTGGTAACTTTTCAATGGTTTCAATCTTGGCACAATCAACTTCGATACCTAAAGCAAAAATCCTATGTCCTAAAACATCCCTTCTGTAACCATGAAATGACACTTCTCCCAATTAAGCACTAAGTTAGTTTCTTCACATCTCATGAGAACTAACCTCAAATTTTTCATGCATTGATCAAAAGTTTTACCAAAAATAGAGAAATCATCCATGAAAATCTCGATGTTTCTTTCTACCATGTCAGAGAAAATAGCCATCATACACCTTTGAAATGTTGTTGGGGCATTACAGAGCCCAAAAGGCATCCTCTTAAAAGCAAAATTTTCATAAGGACAAGTAAATGTTGTCTTCTCCTGATCTTCTAGAGTAATAAAAATTTGATTATAACCAGAATACCCATCCAAAAAGCAATAATACTCATGTCCAGCCAAACGGCCCAACATTTGATCAATGAAAGGTAAAAAGAAATAGTCTTTCCTAGTGGCCTTGTTCAACTTCCCATAGTCAATGCAAATACGCCACCCAGTGACAATCCTAGTAGGAATCAACTCATTGTTCTCATTTTTCACAACTATTATTCCTCTTCTTTGGTACCACTTGAACTGGACTTACCCATGAGCTATCAGAAATTGAGTAAATCACTCCTGCATCGAGCCATTTAAGAACCTCAGCTCGAACTGCTTCTTTCATGCTTGGATTCAATCTCCTTTGTGCATCTACTGTTGGTTTGCTACCATCTTCTAATAAGATTCTATGCATGCATATGGAAGGGCTAATCCCTTTAATATCAGATAATGTCCACCCTATGGCTGCTTTATGCTCCCTCAATACTCTCAACAACTTCTTTTCCTCTACACCAGACAACTTAGATGACATAATCACTGGAAGTGTAAATGACTCCCCTAAATATGCATATCTAAGGTAACTAGGTAATTGTTTAAACTCAAGAACTGGATTTTTCAATGGATGGTAATGGTCGTGTAGGTCCTTGACCTAAAGGTTCATAATATTTTCTATTGTTGGGCCCAAAAGATTCCATCCAATTCACATATTCTCTCACCTCACAATCATCAAAATCATCACACAATCGAGAGTATACCAAGCTAATTTCCAAAGCATTCGAAGGTAAATTTCCATGTTTTAATACCATGTTATCTATATCATCAATGTGAAAACAATTCTCATTTTCATCTAGATATTTCATGGCATTAAAAACATTAAAGATTACCTCTTCATCTTGAACACATAACCTTAATTCACCCTTTTGGACATCAATTAAAGCTCTCCCAGTTGCCAAGAACGGCCTCCCAAGTATGATAGGAATCTCCTTATCCTCTTCCATATCAAGAACAATGAAATCAGCTGGGAAGATAAATTTATCCACTTTGACTAGAACATCTTTAATAACTCCTCGTGGGTGTTTGAAGGAATGGTCAACCAATTATAGTGAAACTGTGGTAGACTTTGCTTCACCCAGTCCAAGCTTCCTAAAAATAGACAAAGGCATTAAATTTATACTTGCACCTAAATCACACAAAGATTTTTCAAATGTAGAGTTACCAATAGAATAAGGAATAGAAAAAATCCTTGGATCTTTTAATTTTTAGGGTAACTTCCTTTGCAAGATTGCACTGCATTCTTCAATAAGTGTAACTGTCCATAATCTTCTAATTTCCTTTTCTTTGACAGTATGTCCTTTATGAATTTGACATAGCTCGACATTTGTTCCAAGGCTTCAGCGAAAGGAATGTTGATGTGTAACTTCTTGAAAATTTTCAAAAACTTGGAAAACCGTTTGTCTAGCTTGCTCTTTTGGAGACGTTGAGGAAATGGAATTCTAGGTGCTGGATCTTTAGTCATTGCTGTTTGAGCTTTTGGTATGTCCTCCACCTTTCTTGATGGAGGTGCAGAGGTTGCAACTGGAACATCTTTCTGACCTCTATTGGCTTCTCATTTCTCACCGGTGTTTCTAACTCTTTTCCAATTCTCAAGGTGATAGCCTTGCAAAGTTCTTTAGGATTCAACTTAATTAAACTAGGTAAAATTACCTTGTTGTCAACCCGATAGAGAATTAGTAATCTGACTCACTTGAACTTCCAGATTCCTAATTTGTGTAGCTTGATTTTGGAAGTTGGTCTTGGTCTCATTCATGAACTGATTGGTCTTACTTGCCATCTGGTTGAGGTTATCCGTTAACTGACTAGTCGTATTTGCTAGTTGAGCCATTGCCTCTTCAAGAACAAATTTCTTTTCTGGTGGTAGTTGTGCTTGTGGAGGTTTCAACATATTTTGGCTATTCCATGAGAAATAAAGACGATTTCGCCAACCAAGATTGTAAGTGTTGCTATAAGGGTTGTTTCTTGGGCAATTGTAATCTACAAAGTTTGCTTGCTCTTTCTGCCCCAAAAATGGATTCCCTTCATCGCAATTATCACTTAAATGGTCACAGACTACAGGTGGAGTGTTGATCGCATTAATTGTCACATCGCCGTTTTGTAGATGTTTGTTAAGTGCAGTGATTTGGACTGTCAAGGTAGAAATAGGATCATCCTTATACACTCCAGCTACTTTCTTTAGCAATACTCTTTCATTGGGCCATTGAGAATTATTTAGGGACATCTCATCTAGTAATGTGTAGGCTACATTTTGTGTCTTTTTCATAAATGCTCCACCTGTTGCTGTATCGAACAAGGTTCTCGCAGAACCATTTAATCCATTATAAACATTTTATACCTGTATCCACTTAGGTATGCCATGCTGAGGGCATTTGTTAAGCAACTACTTATACTGGTCCCATGCATCCTGAAGTGTCTCTCCCTCGGACTAAGCAAAATTTGAAATCTCAATCCGCATCCTTGCTGTCTTAAAAGATGGGAAGAACTTTCTGAGAAATAACTAGCGGGCAAGGAATTTAACCAACTTTTTGCTTTATCCCTCAAGGAAAATGGGAATAGCTTCAGGTGAATAGCATCATCTGAAACACCGTTACATTTAGCAGTTTCACAGATTTCCAGAAAATTGCCTACGTGATTATTAGGATCTTCATGTGATAGCCCACTGAATGGTGAAGATTGGATTTGGCGGAGGTCCTGCTGCTCCTATAATTATTAGAATTTATGCCATTATGGTGTCTCGCTGCCTGGTAGCCTCTCTTTTCTCCTTTCTATTTCTTCCACAAGTGTGCTCTATCTCAAGATCAAACTGGAATAGGTTCTCACTCCAAATTTTCGCATACACCTGAAAAATAGTACACAACAAATCAACACCACAAAAAATATATATTTTTTTAGAATTTTATATACTGGTAAGATACTAACTATAGAACGTTAAAAGAGCAAAACAAAAATTGAAATTAAAAAGTTTAACACTCTTTTTAGGGATGAAATAGCCAAATTACAAACTATGGGGACTAAAAGGAAATTAAAAGTGGCAAAGACTTCTACGCCTGTGCGAAGTCTCCGTCTGACCTACACAAAGATTTGGGAGTAAACAACTATTAACAATAATTTAACACTCTTAAAACACAGATAGACATTAAATTACACATAACATAAAAATTCAAGCTAAAATAGGGTTAAAGACTTTGCTATTGATAACAAGACAGTCCCCGAAAAACAGCGCCAAAAACTTGTTGCATAAAATCGCAAGTATACGATATCGTGGACAAGTAATAAAATGAGAGTATAAGTATCATCCCACAAGGACTGTTGCTACTACGCACCAAAATTGTATTAACCTCTAATTAACTAAATTACTTATAAAGGAGAATTAAGCTGTTGGAAAGTTTAAGTAAAACTTGATTAAACTAAATTTAACACTAAGTATACTCACAAAAATTTTGGATAGAAGAATTTAATGATTAAAAATCTAGGGATCTGATTTCACCAAAATTAATCAATTTAACTTCTCTAATTCAATTAACCAATATTTATTCCTATTGTTGCCATTTGATTTCATTAATTTGATTATTATTCTTTCTCAAGCAATAATAATGTATATTAATATATTAGAATCAAATCTTTGTCTCATCTAACTCATTATTAAAGCCATTAAACAAAAGAAATCATACACGATTGCATAAATCACATTCATATCTCTATCTCACATGATTTATTTCAAGATAATTAAGGACTAGTGTGAACATCACTTCTCAGTCTCTATCAACATCTCAATTCATGCCACAATTTGCCAGAAAATCATAATTATTAAGCATGTAATTAAATTGCCCAACAATATTAGAATAAACATCAATCAACTAAAATCAAGAGAAATTAAACACCAAAATATGGCAACATCTTCACCCTAGAAAATGGAAATTAGTTCATATTAAAAACAAACACAAAGCTAAAACATGTTTTTAAACATAAGTGAAGATAGGGATAGAAAAACTAGCTATGAAGAATTGAATCTTTGATGATGAAGATGATTGCTGTCTGGTTTTTGCCTCTCCTTTCCAAGAAATTCCTCTCCAAGTCCAAATCACCAAAGATCTGCCTTTTGCTCACCAGTTTTTTTCTTAGTTCGAATCCCCCCTCTCTTCAATGAACTTCCCCCCTTTTGCTCTTCCTTGCCTAGCTGACCCAAAAAGCAACATCCTCTTTGCCTCTTTGGAGATTCCCCTAGCATGATCATTCTGTCTCCTCCAAAAGTCAATCCATTGAGCTTGGTAGAAGTGCTCCACCGAAAGTGCAAATGGGATGTTTTAAAATTCCTGTCCAACTCATTTTCCTCCACAAGCCTTTCAAAATTACCCTTCCACATGAAATATAATATTGTAGAATTTTATCTTCATTTAATCATATTTACAATTCTGAAATTCTTTTAGGTACAACTTAAACAAACTTAGACAAATTTCAAGATAAAAGATGAAAATAATGTATAACAATTAGACGTATCAATAGTGAAGACAAAAACACTATATAATTAGTATTTTGTCGTTGCATTTAACAAGTTCAAAATTTATTGAACCAGCAGCTTTTGACCTTTGGATAGTGGACCATGGAGGCTAGAATGAATCAACTATTTAAAGAACAAGACAGTCATCATTTTTTAGCCAACCAACTTCACTTTTCTCATTCAAAAACTCTGCAACCACAAACTAGTGTAGCAAGGAAAAAATGCAACAAGTTCTTATCTCCACAAGCTCCATTCTTTTGGGGAAAAAAAAAAGAAAAAAAAATCACAAGCCAGCAAGCAAAAAACCATAAACTAGTAGGCACAAGGGACATTATAAAACCCAGCCAACTCCATTCTCCATCACTTCAATTCATTTCATGAGAAAAGAAAACACTCAAACTAACAAGCACAAAACCAAATGAAAACACCAAGCAAACTGCATTCTCCATCAACTCCATTCATTTGTTATAAAAAGCAAAAACCAACAAAAATTAACCACACCCAAAAACCCAGGCAACATAGCTTATATATAAGCTCCATTCATTTGATAAAGAAAACTCAAAACAAAAAAACCAACCACTCTAAAAAACCCAACCAACTCCATTCTCCATCACCTCTATTAATTTGATTGAAAAAAGCAGGAAACACCAACCAAAAAATAGCTTTATCAAACTGGCAAATGCCAACTCCACAATGATCCATTCTTCCTTGATTAGTAACCAACAAATAATGCAACAATGCAACCCTCAAGACACTGAAAAATAAAATTCTACTCTCTATTACATGCCAATGCGTTAGATCCCCAAACCCCATCACAAGATTTGAAACTTGATTTTATTAGAGAAAGACACAACCTGTTTGATTAAAGATCCCACGTAAACATTGTGCAATATGGTCACCTATTTTTTGAGTCTTCACGTGATAAGCTCATTCAGGAAGCTCCAAAACTCTTCATGGGTATTGATCATTTGGGTTTTTCCTGTTACTGGGTCGACCCTATCTTGTGTGTTAAAGGTTTGTGGGTTATCAGACGGGAGGCTAGTTTTCTCCTTTGGAATTGTTTTTCATATTACTTTGTTTGATTCAAAAACTGTTTTGCCCATTCAAGCTAAACCCATTCAATAGCAATTCATGTTAACACGTATTTTACTAAAATAACCTGGACCGTTAAATCAAAAGAGAACAGAAATCGTTAGCTGGAGTTAAATGATACAAATTTATAAAAGTTTGGTATTGCACAGATATAAACTCATAAGAGACTTTTCGCATGATATTAGGGCAAAGTTCAGGGGAGGTTAATAATGTTATTCCATATAATATTATTTTAGATATTTCATATTTTTACATAGTTTGAAATTGACATATTAAAATTTAGAGATATCCTTGTCTATTACTGAATCGTAGGATAAAATTATATTTAAAACAGGTTGATATTGCTATTTTCTGAATTTCAATTAGCATTTCCATATGTCGCCATTGACATATCCACGATGCTAGCTAACAAGTTTGAGTGATATACTTAATGCTAACTGTTTGATCAACAAATCGATCAAATTGAAAGATTTAAAGGGTAGAAGCAAAGCAAATTACAAAGGGTACACATCACTACAACTTCTTAGAGAATGACCCAAAAGCTGGAGCATTGTAGATTAAAAAAAAAGATTATAATTTGAGTGACTATTAGAAATCATGGCCTGCATGTAACATTCAAAGAAAAGAACTATAAGTTCTGGAAGTACGAAGTTATGAGTAATATAACAGTAAACTATAAAGTAAATTGACATAGGAGGATTTTATGTGGTTTGGTTATAAAACCTACATCCGCAGACAGCTTTGGAGTTGTAATTCACTAAGTTCTTGTTTGTACAATCTTTAGGATCGTTTACAATGCTGACACACTCTCGCACACTGAGCTAATCTTTGTAAAACAAAATCTTGCCAAGATCTCAAACTCTAGTGACACTACTCACTCTCCATCGCTGATAACTTAACAATACACTGTTAAGAAAAACATAACCACGATGTCTGACATTGAATTACATAAACACTTAACTTGCAAGTTCTCTCAAGTGTATATTAACTCAGACAGACCTAATAAAAAATTCATGCACGATTACAACCTCTTATACATGAATAAAACACTCATAAAATCAAATCAATGAAGCATTCCAATTTGCATTGAAGCTCTCTTCTTAATTCTTGGAATGTCGTGACATAAACTCTCCCAACCAACAACCATGTGTTATGTAAACATAACATTATATATATTGGGATGCCATATCAAAATCTCCTTAAAATCCTAAAAAAAATCATAATCAAACTCACATTAGGATAAAGACTTAAACAATAGGAAGTAATGTAAGTAACTTCTAAAAGAATGAGGACACAAATAAATATTCTCCTATTTTAACTATGATACATTAAATAATATCCTAATCTAAGGAGATATTTATTATAAATCAAATACTTCCTAAAATATACTTCTAGAAACAGTAAAATAAGAAACAATATAATATTCTAGTTTTATCACAAGTTGGTCTAAAATCATCATATACATGGCACATGCAAATGTGTCAAACATTGACTAATAAAACATAGCATGCAAATGTTACCTGATTCCTTACCTTGCTCCTAGTTTTTATCATGCCATCTGGCGTTCCAATGATAGAGCTAGTTGGATGTGCCTTCTGTATCCAAGTGGGTAGATCTTTTATTTTACCTTCATTTCTGATTGAGTTTCTGTTCAGATCTAAGTTTTTAGTTGTCATTGTTGTGTCTGTTGTAATAGCCATTGTTTCCTCTTTCATAATTGAATCGTCTCTATTATTATTGCTGTTAGAATCTGACTTTTTTGTATCTTTTATAAAGTTGGTTATGCTTTCCTCTTGTGAGTACTTTGCATAATCATCCAGATCATCAAATACTACGTTTGCAGATTCCATGATTGACTCAGTCCGAAGATTATAGACTTGAAAAGATTTGTTGTTTTGTGTATATCCCACAAAAACTCCTTCATCACTTCTTGGATCTAATTTGCCTAACAGCTCTGTCATTTAAGATGTAACACCTGCATCCAAAAACATGAAAATATTTCAAATTAGGTTTTCTTCCTTTCAAAATTTCACAAGGTGTCTGTTTAGTGCCAGGTCTTGGAAAAACTCTATTTGAAATATAACAAGCAATGCTTATTGCTTCATCCCATAGCCTTTTGGTCAACTTTTTATTATTGAGCATCACTCTAGTCATCTCTTGAAGAGTTCTATTTTTTCTTTTCAAAATGCCATTTTGTTCAGGAGTTTTGGAAGCTAAAAATTCCTGTTCAATTCCATGATATTTGCAAGAGTCAGTATAGTTAACGTTTTCAAACTTCTTACCATGATCATTTCTTATTCTTACTATACTACCAATGTTCCTATTTTGCTCATTTTCAAGCTTAACACAAAGATTCCTGAAAGCTTTAAAAGTGTCAAATTTTTCTTTAATAAAATCAACCCAATTATATCTAGAAAAGTCATCCACACAAACAAATATGTATCTCTTGCATGCAATGCTTTCAATTTTCATAAGACCCATAAGATCCATGTGAAGCAAATAAAGTCTTTTGGATGTGCTAAGATGTGAAATGGATTTATGTGTACTTCTAATTTGTTTTCCTATTTGACATGGTCCACAAATTTTATTAACTTTGTCATCAAGTTTAGGCACTCCTTTTACAATGCCTAACTTAGTTAATTTAACGAAGTCTTTGTAATTTAAGTTTCCTAATTTTTGATGCCACAATTCTAAATCCAAAATCTTAGCTTGAAATGCAATTTTTACTAAATAACAATTATCCGAAGATCTATTTCCTTCTAAAATGCATTTATAAAAATTGGCTAAGACTATGCATTTGTTTGTGTGAAATGAATAATATACTTGTCATCACATATCTGACTAATACTAATTCGATTAGCTTTCAAACCTTCAACCAGCAAAACATTTTGGAAGTTGGGTAGGCCTTTGACATTCAAAGTGCCTTTGCCAGTGATCTTACTTTTTTCTCCATAATTAACATTTCCTTTCCTGCATGCTTCAAATTTTTTCAAAAACTGCTTACTTTTAGTCATATGCCTTGAACAGCCATTATCAAAATATCACAAATCGTTAGAAGAATGTTTAAGAGCAATAAAAGCAACTTTGTAAACTGTCTTCTCTTTCTTAACCCACTGCAGTTGTGACTTTGGTAACGATTTGAATTGTTTTGATCTTTTATGCAAAAGATTCAACAATTTAAAACATCTAGGTCTAATATGTCCCTTTTTACCACAAAAATAACAAGTTGGAATGAATTTTCTTACCTTTTTAGGTCTGGATTTTAAAGAGCTTAGAGGAGAAACAAATGCTTCATTGCTTTTTGAACTAGGACTTGACCTCATTGATTTAGGTCAGAATTTTTACCTGATGTTGAAGCTTTTACAAACACTGTTGTTGATAAGGATGCAACATTACCTTCTGTATATCCCAGTCCATGTTTGTTGGAGTTATCTCTTCCAAGACTCAAGGCCTAATCAAGTTTAGCTGACCCAATTCTGAGTTGATCAACACATCTTTTGCTCTCAATCAGTTTTGTTGTAATTTTCTCAATATGTGCTGTTTTGTCTATCAAAGCAAGCTCCAATTCTGTGATACAGTTTTCAGCATATGATTTTTTACTTTTCAACACTTCAATCTCCTTTTTCAAAGTTTTGATTTCCTGTTTATGACTCAGCCATTGACTATAGAGTGCATTGTAAGTTTCTTGCAACTCTTCATAGTATTCCGGATCATCTTCTATATCTGAATGATCATCATTTGTTATGCAGTGTTATGTTATGTCAGTCATAACAGCTTTCCCTTTCTCAGCTTCAGAAGCTATAAATGCAACGAAATTACTCATGCATTCTTGATCTTCCGAATCAGCTTCTGATTCATCACTCCACGTAGCTGTCAAGCCTTTGTTCTTCTTTTTGAGATTAGCACATTCAGATTGAATATGCCCATAACCAAAACGTTCATAACACTGAATATGTTCTTTTTTATTAGGTTGCTTCGATTTCTTCTTGTCATTCTCCTTGTTGAATTTCCTGAACTTGTCTTCATTTGAATTTGTTGACTTTCCTTGATTCTTTTTCCTGAAATTCTTTTTCATGAACTTGACATCATTTTTTGTTAGAAAAGCAATCTATTTGGAATTAGTTTCATCAAGCTCATGATTACTTTCATCATCGGATTTTTCATTTTTAACATTGAATGCAATACTTTTTCCTTTTTGTTTCCTAGTACTATGATTAATTTCAAAATTTTAAAGAATGCCAATCAGTTCATCAACCCTCATCTTATCAGTGTTTTTAACTTCCTCAATGACTAAAATTTTAGGTTGAAATTTATCTGGAATAGATCTGATTATAACTACAAGAAAAATAGGAATAGATGACAGAAACAAACGGTCATAAACAAGGGTGGATGATAGAGAATCAAAGAGTCATCTATGTCACTGTCACTCATTCATGATAGAAAAAAAGTCTATCATCAACTTTGTGATAGTTTTTACATGTCATACGTCTATCACATTAGACAATTAATTTTATAATTTTATGATAGTTTTTACATGTCATACGTCTATCACACTAGGTAAATAATTATTTAATAATCCTTAAAAAATTTTGGCGGGAAATTATTTTTTATTTTTAGTTTGAAATTTTTTGTGGGAAAATTGTTTTTTGTTGGATTCCAATTTAATTTTGGCAGAAAATTTTTGTGGGTAAATTATGTTGTTTGTGACAGAATTTATGATTAGTATTTCTTGTCACAATATTTAAATTTAGTTATGCAGAACTATAATTTTTTTATTTTATTTATAATTCTTGTGTTTAAAATTCATTTACAAATTTAATATGAACTAAAATTTAAAGTGCACATCCAATTGAGTCTAAAAACTTTTTATAGTAATGACATCCACATAACAATATAGAGAAAAGTTGCATAGATCATGTTTATCATTACTAATACATAAGCTAAATCATTAGTAACTATCAACAACAAACTGTGATTGTAATTCAAATCCAGAAGCAACAACAAATGATAGCCAACCAAATTAAATTTGGAGTTCACATGACGAATTTCAGAACTTATTAAGTAGGTCATTGACTTGTTAATATCAAAATCTTAATCTATTCCTCATATCAATGGGTTATAGCTAGATTGAAAGAGCTTAGAAGGATCACAAAGAAGATGGCATCATACAGTTTCTCCAGTTTTAGGGTCTTGCGACATAAGCAGTCAAGCTAACAGCAGAGCTCCCCTTTCCACTGGTGTAAATGCCACGAGGAGCTAGCTTGTGTATATATTGCAGCAACTGGGACTTACTGGTTCCAGGATCACTAACAAGAAGGATATTGATATCACCATGGAAGCTAGCAACCAGATGGCAACTTCAAAGCATTCCCGCCGAAAAGCTACATTGAGTCAGTAAACTAGCCATGAGCATCACAGCAGAATGATGATGTAAAGTCATATAGAAAACGGGAATATCAAGAAAGAAGTAATATACTGTTGAATATATTGTTGAATGCAGTATAGAAAAAGGGAATATCACAGTACTGTTAAATATACTGTTGAATGCAGAGAAAGATTGAATCTGCTGATACTCATTAAACACATTGAGATCTGCATTCAATATGCATGGAATAAACTTTCCACATTGGTTGTAGCATCCAATTTTTACATTTCAAAGTGAAAAGAAAAAAAAGATTCTACATGAAATTTTTCCACATTCAATTTTCACTACGAGGCTATATTCAATTTTTGCAATTAGTTTGTGCTGCTGTAACTTTGTATTTCTTTTTATAGTAAACACAGGTTCAATTTGAAGCAATGCACTTCAAAACAAGAAGAACGCGGAATTCATTAACAAATTTCCAACCACCAGTAATGTTGTTTACATTATTTCTATTTCATAACAATTTGGGGTCAACGTAGCCAGCCGTAAGAGAATTTTAAGACTAATCACAGCTGCAAAGAAATTTGCAGTTGTAAAGAAATTACATTATGTCTATAAAGATTTCCAAGACACAAGGCACAGAAATTTGAATGTATGTTTGCTTTGTGTAATGATCCTTTTAGAACAAAAGATAAAGGTTAAGAGATACAATTAAATCAAGAGGCATTATCAAAATTAAAGCACATGAAAATAGCCTAACTGATGCCAATATCTATATCTATCATGCCCTTGAGCATGGACAAATGCACAAGTGAGCATCCTATGGTAAAGGAGACTGCCCACTGAGCAAACTGGGCTAGTAGGAAAATAGATAAATTTGCCAAATAAAATAATAATTCTAAACTCATTGCAGTCCAGATTTCACTAAAAGCAGCATTAACAATTCAATTAATTCTTAATAGCAAATCTATTAAACAACTAGAATGACAACTCTTTCATACTTAATTGATCAATAAAAGATATCCTGAAGATCGATCAATTTCAGCGAGAATGCATAAACAGTCAGTATTGCCAAACAAGCAGATACTCAAATCATTCAGAAGACAGCTTAAGAACCACTTACAAAGGAGACTTAACACTACTATGGTTCTGGAACCTGTATTGAAGGCCATACCTGACTGGGTTGAGATCCAGCTGATGCAAGAGTAACATCAGCAGAGTCCAATGCAGCAGCCACTGTCTTCTCAGCTTTATCAGATGATGATTTTCTCTTCCACAACCAACCTCGGCGGTCCATCTCAAGCTATAAAGTTAGCAGAAGGATGAATTTTAAAACGACATAAGATCACATACAAAAGATATGCAAACGAATCCATAAAACAATCCAATAAATTGGTCTCTAAGTGAAAATAAACAAAAAAAAAATATTTGACTAGACATGCAACAACAACTTGCTAACTAATCATTCCTGTAGACATCACCGTAAATTAAAAAATGCCAACAATGAATAAAAACATTGTGATTGAGGCTCCTATACCTAACCACCCATTCTCTTAAGTGAAATTGAAAAAATAATAATAAGCAGAGTTCAGTTCCCTAAGAATCTCTTGTGGTTCAGTCCATTCCATACTGGCACTAAGATAAGCAGCAAGTATATTTGCCTATTGTACAAATAAATGGAGAAAAGCACCCACTCTTTGATAAGAAGTTGGAAGATTATCCAAATTAAAAGAAACAAGTGGATAAATCAGTAAAATAGCAAATATTACCTGCAGTAGATGCATTATTTGATCTTGGATAAGTGATACAAGAGGAAAAATCACCAATGTTATCCCTGGACACATAAGTGCAGGGAGCTGAAAGACAACAAAATAGAAATGTTTGATATCCTATGTTTCAAAGCAGAAAAAGTTTAACATCAGAGTTAATAAAATATTAAAATCATAAGAAAACTCTTCCAATAAGAAGCTGAACTTGAAAAAGTTATTTGCCAAAATTTTTATGATGCTGGCACCACTTAGTCTAAGAAAAAAGTTGCGAGGGCACCAGTATGATTGCTCCTAACAAAGGGGAGTAAGTTAAACCAAGCATGCAACTGAACACGACCATAGATTTGGATAAAAAAAGCTATAGAGATCGGTTATGAAACTAGTAAATGTTGCCCAAGAAGAGCTCCTTTACCTGATAAGTTAGGCTCTTTCCTCCTCCAGTTGGCACTAGAACAAAGAGATCATGTCCACTCATTATAGCATTAATGACCTCTCTCTTATTAGAGCGGAATAAGTGGTTTCCAAAAACTTTCTTGTTGTTGGACTATAATTTGAAGCAGGCAAATCACAATCGGAAAAGATAATACAAAGAATAATTTAACAATAGTTTAGATACAAACCTCCAGCTTTTTTGTCCAAGGAAAATCCCCAGTGCTCCACTTTCGATCGTTTGAACCTTCAATATAATTAACTTCAATAATCTTTGGAATGTATGGTTCCCTCTCAGGATATAATGGAACACCGAGCCTATCTACAAAAGAGAATGAAGCTGAAGATGAATTCCACTTTTCATATCCTCCCAATTCACTATTGACATGAACCTGGGAATCAAATCTCCTGAGTGAAGCTGCTTGAGGTGTTTCATACTGAAAAGTGCAAGTTGTGGATGCAGAAAATTGTGACTTTAACCCTAATCCATATCACGAAGATATCCCTCAAGCTGCTGAATCTACTTGTTCAACTGCAACCTATAAATGAACATATGTACATGCATAAAGCAAAAATCTAACAATTTTTAACTCTAATCCCTCCTCCAGGTGCAGAATTTTACAAAACAAGGCAATGCAGTAAAGAAATTTATAATACCCAAAAAAATTCTTTGATAAATGTATTTCTTCCGGCCTAATTTTTTTCCTATCTTTGGTACTTACATGTTTGGTTTTTATACACTTCTGTAACAAATCTAAACTGAATTTTCAAAAAACAAAAAGAACACTGATGAAAGAGTATTAGGGGTAGATGGAGGGACTGAACATGTTCTGTCGAAGCTTCTCTGTCTGTGTTGGACTCAGGTCAGCAGCATTGTCAAGCAGTTCAGTTGATATGGCAATCAACTTGTCCTTCATTTCTTGCACATGAATAGCAGCTTCTGGGCAAATCCCTAGCTGTATGAATCTCAAAATCAGGTACATAAGAATAAAAGAAGAATGAGATCAAACTAAGATAGAAAAAGATACAAATGATATGCACACCTTAACTCCATGATTACAGTATTAAAGATACAAAATCAGGTATTAAAAATGACTTCCACAAAACATTAGAAATCTCTATCATTTATATCATTTGGACTTTCCTTCTCCATCTTCTCAACATGCGTGTCCCTAGCAAGCACAAAAAATTAAAAAAAGAACACAAGAAAATCACAACAGAAGCAGCAGGAGTAAAAGCAAATAAAATAAAATAAACCTTACTTGTGAAATTTATTAGAAAAAACATAGAACTTCCTCATCGAATTACTGCAAAGAGCTCGAATTCTATTGTAAACGGACATGTTCTTCTTCTTAACTTCATCCAACACCACTGAAACCACAACCACGCCATCAATGGCAGGATTCTCCAACAAATCAATCTAAAAACGCAACGTTTGGAGTGGCAAAGGAAGTGAAACAAACAAAAAAATGTGATAAATATGTAATCGAATAAAGACAAAAAAATGACAAATAAGATGAATAAGCAGGTTTGACTTTCAGACCAGTTTTATATTTCTCACTTTTAAGAAAAACTGCCAAATAAAAAAATTTCAAAGTGACAAATATGAAAAAAAATTCTTGTAGTGGGGGTTGAAATGGATGGTGTAGGGGAAAGTTTTATTGGAGGAAAATGAAAAGTAATTCACTCTAGGTTTTTTTAAGGCATTTACTAATTTTTTTAAATAATATATTAATTTAAAATTTAGTCAAACACGGTCAATAAGAAAATTCTATCATAAAGTTTTTGATAGAGTTAATTTCTATCACTAGTCTGTCATCGATTCTTGATAGACAAAAAATTTATCACAAGTACATCATTAAGTGTCTGATAGATTATAATTCTATCACGACTCCATCACCCTTTTATGATATAATGATTTTTGTCATAAAGTGTCAGTCATCTATTCTCATTTTTCTTGTAGTGTTATTTTGCTAACAATTTCTATATCAGTGAAAGTTTTGCCAAGCATGTATGCAGAATTTGTGATGTGACATAACTTAGAGTAAAACTCAGAAATTGACTCATCCTCATGCATCATCAATTTTTCAAATTGAGAATTATGTCTCATCAATTTAAATTTTTTAACAGATGCAGTACCTTCATATTTTACCTCAAGAATATCCCAAGCTTCTTTGGCCACTTTGCACCTTGAAATCTGTCCAAAGTTATTTAAGCCCACAGCAGAAAAACTTGCATTAAGAACCTTTGAGTTCCAGCTTGAATGTCGGTATTCTTCATCAGTCCATTCCTCCTCAGGTTTGGGTTCAGAATCACCAAAAGCATTCAACTTTGTTAGTAGTGTCCATTCTTTAAGCACACTTGTCCATGCCCTATCATCAAGAGATTTGATATACATCAACATTCTTACTTTCCAATATGAATAATTATCATTGTGAAGAATAGGTAGTTGTGTTCCAGATCCTTCATTACGAATAAACTCCATCCCCTCCAAAACAATATGATATTTTCTTCGCTTATATATCAGTGAACGTGCTCTGATACCAATTGTAAGGTCTGAAAGTATGAAGTTATGAGTAATATAACAGTAAATTGTAAAGTAAATTGGCACAAGAGGATTTTACGTGGTTTGATTATAAAACCGACATCCACGGACAGCTTTGGAGTTGCAATTCACTAAGTTCTTGTTTGTACAATCTTAAGGATCATTTACAGTGCTGACTCACTCTTGCACACTGACCTAATCTTTGTAAAACAAAATCTCATCAAGATCTCAAACTCTAGTGACACTGCTCATTCTCTATCGCTAATAACTTAACAACACACTGTTAAAGAAAACATAACCACGATGTCTGACACTGAATTACATAAACACTTAACTCGCAAGTTCTCTCAAGTGTATACTAACTCAGACAGACCTAATCAAAAATTCATGCACGATTATAACCTCTCATACATGAATAAAACACTTATAAAATCAAATCAATGAAGCATTCCAAATTGCATTGAAGCTCTCTTCTTAATTCTTGGAATGCCGTGACATAAACTCTCCCAACCAACAACCATATGTTATGTAAACATAACATTATATATAGTGGGATGCCAGATCAAAATCTCCTTAAAATCCTGTAAAAATTCTAATCAAACTCACATTAGGATAAAGACTAAAACAATATGAAGTAATGTAAGTAACTCCTAAAAGAATTAGGATACAAATAAATATTCTCCTATTTTAACTAGGATACATTAAATAATGTCTTAATCTAAGGAGATATTTATTATGAATCAAATACTTCCTAAAATATACTTCTAGAAATAGTAAAATAAGAAAAATAAAATATTCTAGTTTTATCACAAGTTGGTCCAAAATCATCATGTGTATAGTACATGCAAGTGTGTCACACGTTAATACCAACAAGAGCAAAGGGGGAAGAAGAAGATTCTAGTTACTCTTGAAACTGGTTAGAAAAGAAGGAAATACAATACGTGTATTTGAATTCTCTCCAATTGAGAAATGAGGACACTTGCACTCACGAATTCTCGTCTCAAGTGGAAATTCTAAACTCAGCAGTAAAAAAGGATAGCCAGATGACCAAAAGGACCATCGAAAATGATATAAAGTAGCCAGGTGGGGTTTCTTTTAGATTTCTTGGGGAGAAAGCCTGTAAACAGTGCATATAATCTTTTTTATTTAGGAAAGCAACAAGAGGATAATTTTAATCTTGTTAAAGGTAAAGGTTCTTTACAAAAATAATCAAATTTTGTAAATGATTTTAAAAATAAACATAATCTAAATCAATAAATAACCAATTATTTTTAAACACGGTAATAGATACTTTACAAACCTAAAAATACCTATAATTCCTTCTTTATTGTTAGCAATTCAATGATAAAAGAAAATCTTTGGAGAAGATTCTTTATTTTTGTCCATTAAGCGTATTATTTTCTAAATCATCTCTATGGTTTTGGACATTAAATACGTACATTTTTACGTCATCAAGCATCAAATCAAGAAAACAGCGTCTAACTGTAAGCCACAACAAGGCTTGGACCAATTAGCCGCTCCCCTTCTGGAGAGCAATGCTTTTCTGGGTATATAAATAAGTGATCATCCACTCCCCTTCGTCTCACAGTCTGCAGAGCAAAGCAAGTCATTCTATCAAAACAGATGAAGACTCGCTTGTGTTGTGCTTTGGGGATCAGAAATGGAGAAGGAGTGAGATTTTATCCCACAGAGGAAGAACTCTTCTTTCTACTGGAGGAAACGAGACTTGACCCTGCTTTCATTGTGCATACCATTCTTGATTAAAACATTTATGAATGCGAACCTTCCGAATTGTTTGGTAAGTATCATCAACAAAATGAGACCAAAAATGTGTGTTTTTTTTTCCCGGCCTTGTCAACGATGGTTGTTTTAACTGATGAGTTTTCTTGTGGGTGTGATGCAGGGCTTCCTGGAATCCGGCAGAGTGAAAAATGGTGCAACTCTACTGTGCACCTGATTATATGAAAGAAGATGGTATCCAACGCCTTCAACAGTTGACTGAAAAGGGGTACTGCAATGATTCTATTAAAAGATCAAGACGGGATACAGGAAAGTGACTGCCATACCTCGATTTATAAAAGCAAAAAGATGCGAGAAGAATATTGGTCTCAGAAGAACTCTTGTTTTCTATCAACGTACCCTTGGTTCTAAGGAGATTAGGACTAACTGGGTCATGCATGAGTACGTTATCAGATACGGTCCTTCTTTTAAGGTTCATGCTTTGCTATTTCTTATTTGTTTTAGTGTAGACTTGCCTTTGGTTTCAACTTCATTACTTATCTTTTTTTTTTTTTTTTTTGATTCATTATCTATGGATAAAGATTGAAGGGATTGATGAGCTTGCTAGAATCTTGATTTTGAATCAGGATATGATCCGATTAGTCAACCTGAGAAATTAAAAATTATATGTTCATTTGTATACATGTTTTGCCATTAGATTATATGTCAGTTCAGTTCGGTACTGTTGAGTACTTGCCTTGGTGATAGCTAACTGAGGTGCTAAAATAAATAAAACTACGATAGTCCTGTGGGTAAATCTCACTTGGATTTGAAATTATGGGAATAGCATTTGGGGAAGGGTTGGTCCCAATGCAACTATTTTTTACTTTCGATTGAATAAGAGCTATTTTGATGAATGGGAATCTATTTTTATTTTTATACTAGAAGCTTGTTAAGTAGTATTTGACCATGTTGATGAAATTCTGCTATTGATAGATAATATTTATTAGTAAGGAGATCATTTCACTTTGACCTTTGAATTGATGTAGGAAGATTTCGTTTCTATTAATAGATAATATTTATTAATAAGGAGATCATTTCACTTTGACCTAATTCATGTAGGAGGATTTCGTCTTGTGTCGTATGAAACGGAAACGAGATAACAAGCCTTATATCTCAACCATAAATTAATGAAGACAAACGAGCTAAGAAGTCTTCTACCGCAACCTAAATCTATGACAGGGGAGTTAAGGAAGCTCCTACATCAACCAAAAATGAGACACAAGTCTTTGTCTCGTTGAATGATGAAGCTCAACCAAGTCACAATGTGGCTTGTAATGATGGTTTTAGAAATCATTTTGTAGAAAACAGTTCCCCGGAATCGAACTAGGATGCGATTCTAATATTAGAAATCATGCTGCAGAAAATATTTCTCCGGATTCGCAACCTGGTACAAAAATGTTGCAAGTACCAGGTTGCAATTCGATGTCTAATTCTGGACACCAAGTCGCAGAAGCTCCAGAATATACTTCGCAGTTGGATCCTTTACTACCTTCAAAACGGAATTCGCTCAGTGGCTGTAGTGCGCTGGATCAGACCTCTTTCTTCGCACTGCAGTCACTTATATATCCAGAACTGCAGCCCCTGCCAAGTTGTGATTTGATTTCTAATTCTGGACGCCATGTTGCAGGAGCTCCACAATACACTTCACTGGTAGATCCTCTACTTCTTTGAAAACCAAGTGTTCCCAGTGCCTGTAGTGGGCTAAATCAGACCCCTTCCTTCCCACTGCAGACAACAATATATCCAGCATCGCAGCCGCTGCCCAATAGGCATCTGAACTAAGTAGTGGCTCATGCTTGTGGTCCTTTCCAGCCCAACATTCACTGAATCCAAATT
Source organism: Boswellia sacra (assembly GCA_013180625.2). Lineage (NCBI taxonomy): Eukaryota > Viridiplantae > Streptophyta > Magnoliopsida > Sapindales > Burseraceae > Boswellia > Boswellia sacra. The sequence continues at coordinate 40,776 of SNVD02013879.1, forward strand.
GTTACTCGTCTTCTTGCTCCAGCATAATCGGGATATTAAAATCTAAATTGTCACAGGCAGTTGAATGGTCTTGGATCATTGCAAGAGGCTGCAGCCTGGTTTCAGAGTTGTTCGATAAGTTTGCAATCAGCTTCAGTTTCAGGAGATATGGCATTCTGGGTCTGTTCTTCCCACTTTTTAGTCTTCATTGGCTGGCAGCACCTTTTGGTTTATGCATCTTCTGGAATCTACCATTGCAGGACTTAGATTTTTGAACCTGCCATTATAATTAGTAGTTGTATGGAATATATGCGCACTTTGCCAAATTTACCATCTTCTCGTATTTGGTACTGTAAGAAGAAAAAATCAATTAGTTAATAATATATAATTTTAGTAGTTGAACATTCTGATGCAGAATTATAACCTAAATGTTAATTAACATTGAAAAATTCAATTAGTTAATAATATATAATTTTAATTAACATTGAAAAAATCAATTAGTTAATAATATATAATTTTAGTAGTTGAACATTCTAATGCAGAATCATAACGTAAAGGTTAATTAACATTTACGTAGGAAATATTTTAAATAATTAATTAAGGACTTAGAAATAATAACAATTCAAAGTCTAATGTCATGTTAAATTTAAATTTCGAAGTGGGGAATGGGAATGTTTTTAATTTAAGTTGTTTCATCTATGAATACTACACTTCAGAGTTCAGCATGTAAATAATAATAATAATAATAATAAATCATGAGGCTCAGAAAAGATATTTATTTATTTACTGCATCTTCAATTCTCTTTGTAAAACTTGTAGCTCAAAATTAATTCTTTGTTTGACAAATTATATTCTGATACAAAGTTAGCTGGATTGTTTGATAGTCCATGTGTTGTTCATTAATTAATAAACATAAATTTTTTATGTATGAAGAAAAATATGGAAAGAAAAAATATACAAACAATCACACAATTTTATTCCATTGAAGGTATGAATTATATATATACATATATAGCATTGTTACATTGTCGTTTTGCTGTTTGCCTATGGTATAATATAGACTAAATATCCATGAATAGTTGCAAGTCTATTGAAGGGATGGTTAACTTTTGATATATTGGAGGAAACTAATAAAAGATTTTGTTTACTGCTTTGTCATATTCAGTCCGAAGAGTTGAGGAAGGAATGATTCATTTTACTGATACTTTCAATAAAATAAATCATTGCATCATTTGCTACATTCCCACCTACTGTACAACACAGTCATGCAGAAATACAACGTTTCCTCAACTCTTATGATCTTACGAAGTATGCTACAAGCAATATGCTTTACACGTTCGCTTTCCAGGATGTCAGGCCCGCGTCTCTTGTGATTGTAATGATTGGGTTTTCTCTGCTGTCCGGTTGTGCTGCATGAGCATACGATGCCTCCAACTGAGCGAAGATTGATGTCTAGGAAGAGTTTACAGGGAGAAATCATGACATCCATTCTCATCTGAATTCTTGTAGTTCCAATTACCAAGCATTAAACAACTATGTAAACATGAAACAAATTTCTGTAGTATAAACTCCTAATAGTATATTATAAGGGTACATTTCTTATAATAAAACAAATTTGGATGGTAATTTAATTAGTTATAGTTTCTAAATTTAATGTCCCAATAATAATACTCTCATTGATATTCTAACAAAATAATCTTTAATATACTATTAAAATAATAGAGAGAAAAAAAATTATATAACTTCCATACTTAATTTAAAATATTACTTAGGTTGATAAAAAATAAAAAAATAAAAAAATATTTTATGATTGTATTTCATTTCATTTATAAAAAAACAAAAAAAAAATTACAACCAAAATTAGTCATGTGCTCGTAAATCTCTAGACTAAATTTGAATATATATCATACTCAGAACCCTTGCCTTAAGCTTTATCAGCTAGTGCACAACCTAGGATAAACTTGAGATTATGTTGTCGATGCCGTAATCTGCGTTCAATAAGTAGATATATTTTACTTTTCCTATATCATCATCATCTAGACATACTTAACCAAAGAAATGCTCCTTTTTTATTTTAGTTTATTTTTTCTTTTCATAAAAATGAACAATTAGCTTAAATAACTTACGTCCTAAACTAGTAAATGAATAATATTCATTAATGAATTCATAATATAAATAATTTGATATCGCATTATTATTTAAGCTAGTAAGCTTAGAAAAAAGTTGTTTCATTTTTTATTTTATTTAAATTTGAAATCATTCTAAAACATGAGGTTTACATTTTTTAACAAGCCCTCTATTTAGAACATTACTCTGATACACATTCGTCTAGGACGATGTTCTAAAAGTCATGTTTGTTCATTATAGCGAATTATAAATGTATGTGGTATAAGACAAAAACAATAAATATTGATAACTCAGAAGTCACACAATCTCATCACTAGAGATACATAATTTATGAATAATGTAGGGCATTGATGTTACACTGGCGTGAGGGATGTTTGTTTTCTAACAGTTTTGGTAACTTAATAAATCAAATGAGCACTTATCGTCACTTAATATACATCACTAATTAATTGTTAATTTTCAATTTTTCTTAAATCTTAAAAAAAGTGCTAACTTGAATATTTAGTTCTTATTTTACCTATTTACCTTACTTTATGTATACATTTCGAAATCAATTATTTAAAAAATTTTACCTAAAATTATTAGTGACAATCAAACATGCATAATCAATTTTTCCTCTGACATGGTGTGTAGGATTCAGGAACACTCCACATTATGGTTTTGGGCACATTGAAAATACAAACTGGGATATCATATCTTCACGATCAAATTCTTCATCAAGGTTTCGTTGGATCACTGGTAGAAAATGACCTATGACAACGTGCAGACGCATGTTGCTGTTCTGCATGTTGCGAAAAGTCCAAGAAATTCCGCAACAAGCATTGCACGTTGTCGTAGGCCCTTTTGCTTATTGCAGTTAAAGATTTGGCAACGTGCATCGCACGTTGTTAAATACCCAACAATCACAAACTTTTAGTAACGTGCAATGCAAGTTGCACGTTGCTGTAACTCAAATAGCAACGTGTAATGCACGTTGCTGTATATCATTAATGGCAACGCACAATGCACGTTGCAATATCTGAGGTGACAATTTTTTGGCAACATGCATTAGTATAATATATATTTTAAAAATAAATGCATATATATTTATAAATTTTTGGATAATTTGTGATGCTTATAATATTTTATAACTATACACATCATAATAGAAATGATTACATTCAAGTTCACAATTATATATAACATCAAATTGCATATTTAAATTGAAATGAATATAATTACAATAAAGTTCAAGTACTTGTGTCTATACAACAAGTAACAAGCATTGGAATTGAAAATAAGTAGCCTACATGAACAATAAGAAAATAACAAGTACTAGATGATTTGAGTGCTTAAAGTACCACAAATGAAACAACCATTAGAATTTAAAATGTCTCCTCCTCTTTAACCCTTTTGATAGGTGTTTATTTATGTATTACTTTTATATCAATTCGTCCATGTTTCTTTGCTATATTCTGTGGTATTTTTATGTTTTTGTGTGTTTTGATGTTTGTAGGAGTTTTGGAGCAACTTGCACAAAAATGGAATAAAACCCTTCATTTTCACCTCTGCTAGTCAGTGATCTTCTCGGATTTAATTGTATTGATATACAATGAACCCGACGACTATTATATACCGTTGGAAAGCTCTCAAAGTCTATTTTCTGGAGAAATTTACGGTTTATAAATCCATTCAGTGTACCAAAAGTTGTAATCAAAACAGTGTGAAATGTATAGAAATATAATTCCACAAGCACTGTAGCATGTATAATATGGGACACTGTAGCAAGTCACTGTAGCAGAGTATTTAAACACATTTTAGGGTTTTATTTTCATAAATTGAAGAGGGGAAAACGTGGGAGGAGGCTGCATTTCTGGATTTCTCTCATCCCTTGGAGTTCTTGAAGGAGAAAGAAGATTTTTAAAGAGGAGGAACTACAATTCCAAGATGATTCATCTACAAAGAAGATTTTCAAAGAATTTGCTAAGTTCTTTCTTTCCTTTTCAATTCTGAAATTTCTCTGTATTGTATTTATTATTCTGATTGAATATGTGTAACTAAATCTGAATTGGTTGAGGGTGATTTCAAAGCCGTTGATATGGTTTTTGTAAGTTGATTGTGTAAGGAATTGTTATCCAATTCTCTAATTGAAGTTGCTTGTATTATCCCATATTTAATGCTTATGATTGCTTGCTGATTGTATTTGAGTGGCCAACTGAATATAATCTGGTTGTGATTTATTGCTAGACTAGAAATCTTGATCCGTAATTGTCTTGAATTTCTAATCATTGGTAGCAAAATTGTGATCAGAGATTACACTTGGAGAATATAACCTAAGTTAAATAATCCGAGCTTGTGTGTTTATTGCTTAGATCAACCTATCTTTCTTATCATAATGCATCCATTGAATTAAACTCAGAGAGCTTGTTCTAGGTTGATTAATGGATAGAGATTAAATAAAGAGCTTGTTTTATTTAACAACAAAGTAAGGAAAGATTGGGGTAATAGAGCTTGTTATTATCTACAGTTGATAACTTCAATGCTGTAATTAGATGACAATTCTATAATTAATTCGCAAATCCATATTTGTGGTAGAGAAGGATCCCTTAACCAGCTTTCTCCCATTGATTTTTCATTCAAATTTACTTTCTGTTTTGTTATTCTTTACTTGCATTCTTATTTCATTTAGTAAATCATTCAACAAAAATCCCCCATGTTTAGTTTATTGTTGCTGGAAATAACAAATTCAATTAGAATCAATCCTCGTGGGAACGATATCTACTTATTACTTTATTACTTGTGCGACTAGTATACTTGCTAGTTTCGAAAGCATCAAGTTTTTGGCGCCGTTGCCGGGGATTGATTTTCTAATCGATTTGTTATTTTGTTTTCATTGTTGCTTCATATTTTCTTTGTTTTTCTTTTCTGATTGTTTGTGTTTAGACAACATGGCAGTAAACTTCTATCAATTCAGTAGCGGATTTGGGCCACAAGTACCATGGAGAGTAAATGAGGTAAGCACTCCGAACATTGAACAACAACTTTCTGAGCTAACCTCTCTTGTGAAAAACATGGCTGTAGGAGATATCCAAAAATCTTATGAATGTGGGATATATTCTACGATGGAGCATCCCATCGACATGTATCCAACTTTACAAGAAGAATATATGGAACAAGCCAATGCCATGGGTGGATTTCCAGGACAAACGAGGCAATGGTATGATCCTTTCTCTAGCACTTACAATGCTGGATGGGAAGATCAACATAATTTCAGTTACTGGAATCATCAACCCATCACTCCAAATGTGATACCAAATCGGCCACAAAGTTTCAATCAACCTAGAGTGCAGTAACCATTTCAAATGCAACCACCACCAATGCCACATCCAGCACCGCAACCAACTTCGCAAAACTCAGGTATGTCTCTCGAAGATATTGTTAATGCACTTGCCACTAACACAATGTAATTCCAGCAGGAAACTGGGGCAAGTATCCAAAACCTGGCAAATCAAATGGGACAATTGGCTACTAGCATGAGAAAAATTATCTTCTCAAGCAGTGATCAATCCAGGAGAGACTGTTAGTGCGATAACTTCACAAGGTGGAGAGCAATTAGATATCTTGCCAAGGAAATCACAAACTGATGAAGGAGATGACACCACTTCCACCATGAACAAAACATTGACTTCTCAGGTAAATCCTATAACCCTCATTCCTTCATATGTTTCTCCTCCACCTTTTCCTAGTAGATTTGAAAAATTGAAGAAGAAGGAACAAGAACGGGAAATCTTGGAAACTTTTCGCAAGATTGAGGTAAATATACCACTTCTGGATGCTATCAAGCAATTACCTCGTTATGCAAAATTTCTCAAGGAGTTATGCACCAACAAGAGAAAGTTGAAAGGAAATGAGAAGGTAAGTGTGGGGGAAAATGTTTCAACTGTTTTAAAAAGAAAAATTCCTCCGAAATACAAAGATTCAGGTACGTCCTTTCACCAATTACATGCACCATTGGTAAAACCAAGTTTGAAAGAGCTATGTTCGATTTAGAAGCATTTATTAATGTCATGCCATATTCTATTTATGCTTCTTTAAATCTTGGACCTTTTGCGAAAACTGATATTACCATTCAACTTACCCAAAGTGTTGTGGAAGATGTGCTTGTGCGGGTGAATCAATTGGTTTTCCCAGCAAACTTCTATGTCCTTGAAATAGAGGATGAGACATCCCCTAATCCAACACCGATTTTTTTAGGGAGACCATTCTTGAAAACTGCTAGAACCAAGATTGATGTTCATGATGGCACTCTGACCATAGAGTTTGATGGCAAGGTGATGTGTTTTAATATTTTTGAGGAAATGAGGTACTCTAATGACTTATATTCTGTTTTTGCAGTTGACGTTATTGATTATTTGCCACAACAATGTTTTGAGTTAACTCGCAAGAATGGAGTGGATGTTGCTATTAGTGACCACATAAGGATAGAAAGTTTCAAAGAACCAAGAAAGCTGATACAAGTGTCTAAAGAAGTGGAGGAAGCTGTGACAAGCTTGGATGAGACTATAGCTATCACCACAAATAGGTATGATGTTTCGTAAATTGAATTGCCTTTATCTAATGAGAAACTTCTTCCTTTTGTGATGAAAGCCAATACCTTGGAGCTTAAGTCACTTCCAGATCATTTGAATCATGGATTCTTGGGTGAGAATGATACTTTGCAAGTTACAAAGGAAATTGGGCCTTGCACGATACAAGAAGAGAAACTCATCCGAATACTTACAGATCACAAAATAGCTATTGAGTGGACAATTGTTGACATCCAAGGCCCATCCATATGCATTGACCGTATTTTGTTAGAAGAGGGATCCAAGCCCATTAGAGAAGCACAATGGAAATTGGATCCTCCCATGATGGAACCAACGTCGGGCTGAGGACGTTAAACCAAGCGCTTATTGGGAGGCAACCCAATGTTTTTGAAAAATAAAAAAAAGAAGAAAAGAAAAATAAAATGATGTAATAATGATCGATTTTTGTGTCTTGAGGAGATCCTTTCATATGCATCAAATTGATCAGGTTTTTATCTCTCTTTGCCATCTGTCTTATTTGTTTTAATATTTTTTACTTGTTTTTGACTTTTGTTTGCTATTGTGTTGTTATCTCTTTTATGTGTCTTTAGTTTCGTTTCTGCTCTTTTCTTTTCATTCCCTTTGTTTAATTTGATTATTCCGTACTTCGAATTCATTTGTGCAGCAACTTGAGGAAACATTCAAACGGGAGTTGAAGCCATTGTTCGAAGGTTTAAAACGTGCATATCTTGGAGAAAAACAAACTCGATCGCATTATCGGTAATATCTCTGCTTTTCTCCTCTTCAATGGATGCTGATATCTTTCTATCGAACCTTCGTAAATATTTCCCTTCACTTCCTCAAAATGCTGTGTTTTAAATTTATAAAGTACGAATGACTAGACTTTGGGCAGTAGATGCTCCTAAATTGCCTGCTGAATATCCGATGGCTTATCGAAGCCAAGGTGAGATTGTCCGGTGAGCCGGACATTAATCTCGCAAAATACATGCCTGGTCTAGGAAGAGCTACTACGCCAAGAGGCGAAGAGCGAAAAGGTTACAAGTATGTTATAAATGTGCTAGATGGAATTGTAACAAGACTTGTCGTTCATTAGGTTTTGCGTCCAGAATAGAGAATATAAACTTTCATTTATTAAGAATGGTTTGAGTAATGAGTCGCTGGATAATGTTTTGTTAACTCTCGATTCACTTTCTTGTGGACTTGTTCAGCGTGAATTGCTTAATCTATGGACACAATTTCGTGTGAATTGCAGTGCTATAGTCTAGGGAATCTGACTAAAAACGACCCTGTTTGCCAGTTTATAAGAAAACTGGATGGGAGCAAATCCCCGACTCATAGAAGGCGTTTCAGCCGTTACTGGACGTAAAACCAGAGGAAGATGTGAGCCACAATCACAACTACTTGTATATTTGAATGTGTGTTGTTGTTGTAGAATTTCTTTTCTTGTTTCATTTGATCTGATTATCAATGTTGTTTTTGTGTTGTTGTTTGTTGATTTTGTTTGTTTTAATTTCAAGTTTTCTTTTTGACAACCATATGACTACCCCATGATATAAGCACACGTGGAAGACAAGTGTGGAGTTTGTCCAACCTCCCCGAAAGTATATCTTTCTTTTCATGCTTCACGCGGGAGATAAGTGTGGAGGTTTTGTCAACCTCCACCAAAAGTATTGTCATGCTTCACGTGGGAAACAAGTGTGGCGGTTTTTTCAAACCCCACCGAAAGTCTATCTCCATTTTTCATACACACGTGGGCGAAAAGTGTGGAGGTTTTGTCAAACCCCACCGAAAGCATATCTATTTTTTCAAATCTCGGGGCGATAAATCTGCATCGAACAACCCCCATCGAAATTATGTCCCATGTGTCAAATTTGAGAGTTTTACGTGTGTATATATCCATTCTCCATATTTTCAAATGTCATTATTATGACCTGTCTTGCACTTGAAAAGCATATTACCTAACGTGCATCATTGTCTTACACAAGGTTAGAGCACTTGTAGAAATGGAGAAAACACCAATTCGGCGATTCCAAAATATATGCGTATTTTGTGGATCGCAATTTGGTAAAGATGGAGAGTTTACAACAGCAGCTCTTGATCTTGGTAGGACATTAGCTGCGAGGGGTATTCATTTGATTTATGGAGGGGGTAGTCTTGGGTTAATGGGGTGTGTGTCGACAGCTGCATCCTTGGGAGGAAGTAAAGTTCTCGGCATTATCCCTAAACCATTAGCTGTGCGAGATATCGTAGGCAACACAATCGGGGAAGAGTTACAAGTCTCTAGCATGCATGAGCGTATTGCACATATGGTTGTTAAGTCCGATGCATTTATAGCTTTACCCGGTGGTTATGGCACATTAGAGGAGATATTTCAAATCACCTCTTGGGCACAGCTAAACATCCATAAAAAACCCATTGGTTTGTTAAATGTCAATAACTTTTTTGATGGTTTGTTGTCTTTTCTTGATCAAGCTGTAGAAAAAAATTTTATCTCACCATCAGCGAGGCAAATCCTTGTTACAGCTTCAACGGCAGGGGAGTTAATTGACAAACTACAAGAATTCGTCTATTCGCCTGATCCAACAACAGCTCGGATTGATTGGTTTGGAGAAGCAATAAGAGGCGTAAACTGGATTTAACACTCCATCTGTAATCTCTATTTGCTGGTTTGCTTCGTTTTTGTTTGCTTTCTTTTTATTGTGTTTATTTGAAGTTTTTCATGTTATTTATTTTGAGATTTTTCAGGTTGTTTCTTTCCTCCCAGGTAATATTTTCTAATCTTGGTTTTTAGAGTGGTGGCTTAAAAAGTTTAAGTCCTCTTGAAACGCATTATGGATCTCTTTAATCTATAATGGCTGAATAAGGAGGCTAACTTCTAAACTTTTTAGACCCATTCTAACTGACTTGTTTTTGTTTGCTGGCTTGTTGGACTTTGTTATTTTATGAGTAAGTTTAGTTTTATGTAATTTAGAAGTTGTTATGTGTTTTTTGTCTTTATCAGTTTCGATTAAAAAAATTGTGGAAAAAAGTTGAGAATGGCAGAATATGGGGTTTTCTTTAACCCTTGAAACGCATTCTCTCGACATAAATCTGTAGTTTGTTTATTTCATGTTGTTTGAAGTGTCTTGTATATTGTTTTGTTTTTCATAATAAAGGTATATAGGCTGGAAACCTTAAGTCTGCGGGCTACTGGTCCTAAGGATTGTTGAAATATACAATCTTGACTCAGGTGTAACAACGCCACGTACCTCTTCTCCTTGCATTTTATGGGCCAATGATAAGGCAATGATTGAATTGAGAATAACTCTTGGAAAATGATAAATGATGCATAGATCTGTGTGCTTGAAATGTTAATTAGCTTTTGCTTTACCTTTGATTCCTTGCACAACAATTGAGCACCGAGCCATTATCACTGAGTTATGTGTTTTACTTGAGAAAGTTATGTAATTTAAGTGTTTCTTCTCAGATTTTAAGAATTCTAGAACTTGTTTGATGGTCACTCGAGGCGAATTCCTAGACTGTGCAACATTGGGGAAATGATTTAGGCCATCTTTGGACCGTTTGAGCCTTAATAGCCACCCTTGACTGAAATTGATCCTTAGTTACCCCTTTTGAGCCTTTGTAAGCCTTTTTCTTTGTTAACTCACTAAAAGATTTCCTATCCTCAAATGAATTTGTTCCAAACAGTTTATCCCTTACTTATGAGCATGTAAATCATTCGCAATTACATTTTGAGCTATGTTCTGGTTTTGGGAAGTTAGAGGAGGTTGGATTATGCCATGAGCAATGCAAGTGAGTTTTATTATGTTTGTAAAAAAAAAAGAGAAAAAAAATCTGTACTTATCTTCCACGTACTTAAACATTGAGGACAATGTATTATTTAAGTGTGGGGGAGTGGAATTGCAGTTAAAAGAAAAAGAAAAGAAAAAGAGTTCTATACCCTTGGGTGTTCTTAAAAAGAATGAAACAACAAAGTGTGGGGGTGTAGTTTCTTTTGTTTTCTACAAAAAAAGAAGAAGAAGAGAAGAGAAAAAAAAAAGAAGATTGAGTGTTCTAAATAAGTTTGGGGGAGTAACCTGGTGAATTAAAATAAAGTTGTGTTATAGGGGTGAGCTCTACATAATCTTGAATGATTTATGTGTTTGTGGGTGATTTGAGCCAAATTATTATCCTTGATCATACCTTCACCAAGCCAAACGTTACAAGCTTAATAAAGTCCTACTTGATCCTTGGTGTTGTACATGTCTACATTAGTGGAGAGTGACTTGAAAAGCAGGCCTATGGAGTTCATTTATACATACATCTTCACTATTAAATATGATTCATTTTTAAGCATAAACTCATCCGGGTTACAAGTGATTAGGTGAGAATGGCTCTACACACACACACTTGAGGAATTGAAGTGAAGCGAAACTAATATTTGAGATAAAATTGTTGATCAAGTGCATTATTTTGAAGTTTTCCTTGGGTTATAATTAAGTACAATCTTTGAGGCCTATTTGCAAGTTGAAGCATTTGTGTGTGTTTTAATTTTTCTTTGATTCTGTTTCGGTTTAGTTTTGTTTCGTATCATTTTAGTTGCTCGAGGACTAGCAAAGTCTAAGTGTGGGGGAATTTGATAGGTGTCTATTTATGTATTACTTTTATATCAATTCGTCCATGTTTCTTTGCTATATTCCTGGTATTTTTATGTTTTTGTGTGGTTTTGATGTTTGTAGGAGTTTTGGAGCAACTTGCACAAAAATGGAGTAAAACCCTTCATTTTCACCTCTGCTAGTCAGTGATCTTCTCGGATTTAATTGTATTGATATACAATGAACCCGATGACATATTATATACCGTTGGAAAGCTCTCGAAGTCTATTTTCTGGAGAAATTTACGGTTTATAAATCCATTCAGTGTACCAAAAGTTGTAATCAAAACAGTGTGAGATGTATAGAAATATAATTCCACAAGTCACTGTAGCATGTATAATACGGGGCACTGTAGCAAGTCACTGTAGCAGAGTATTTAAACACATTTTAGGGTTTTATTTTCATAACTTGAAGAGGGGAAAACGTGGGAGGAGGCTGCATTTCTGGATTTCTCTCATCCCTTGGAGTTCTTGAAGGAGAAAGAAGATTTTGAAAGAGGAGGAACTACAATTCCAAGAAGATTCATCTACAAAGAAGATTTTCAAAGAATTTGCTAAGTTCTTTCTTTCCTTTTCAATTCTGGAATTTCTTTGTATTGTATTTATTATTCTGATTGAATATGTGTAACTAAATCTGAATTGGTTGAGGGTGATTTCAAAGCCCCTGATATGGTTTTTGTAAGTTGATTGTGTAAGGAATTGTTATCCAATTCTCTAATGAAGTTGCTTGTATTCTCCCATATTTAATGCTTATGATTGCTTGCTGATTGTATTTGAGTGGCCAACTGAATATAATCTGGTTGTGATTTATTGCTAGACTAGAAATCTTGATCCGTAATTGTCTTGAATTTCTAATCATTAGTAGCAAAATTGTGATCAGATATTACAATTGGAGAATATAACCTAAGTTAAATAATCCGAGCTTGTGTGTTTATTGCTTAGATCAACCTATCTTTCTTATCATAATGCATCCATTGAATTAAACTCAGAGAGCTTGTTCTAGGTTGTTTAATGGATAGAGATTAAATAAAGAGCTTGTTTTATTTAACAACAAAGTAAGGAAAGATTGGGGTAATAGAGCTTGTTATTATCTACGGTTGATAACTTCAATGCTGTAATTAGATGACAATTCTACAATTAATTCGCAAATCCATATCTTGTGGTAGAGAAGGATCCCTTAACCAGCTTTCTCCCATTGATTTTTCATTCAAATTTAACTTTGCTTTTGTTATTCCTTATTTGCTTTCGTATTAAGTTTAGTGAATCAATCAACAAAACCCCCCTTGTTTAGTTTATTATTGCTGGAAAATAACAAATTCAATTAGAATCAATCCTCGTGGGAACGATATCTACTTATCACTTTATTACTTGTGCGACTAGTATACTTGCTAGTTTCGAACGCATCAACTTTCATCATCTTGAAGATTTTAGTAAACACCAACAAGGCCTACACAAGAAAATATTAACAAATTAGTTATTTTAAACACAATCTTATGCCAAGTTAAATTTATTAAAAAAAAAAAAAACCTCTGATCCCAAACAAAAGTCAAGCTTCAATTAATGTGATGGCAAGTTCTATTTATATTGACCTCATCCACATGGTCAAACTAAAGCATTTCTTTCCCTGACATGCCATAAAGAAGCAACATGGAAGACACAATCTGCATCACGCAAAGCTCTTTCCAACATATTTTTTGCTACAAATATCCCTTGGGTAGGCCCACACGAATAAACAAATTGATGAACTTTTAATTCCCAAATGAAATGATTCAATTCAACAGAGATTAAAAAGCATACCTTGAACATAGTAGACAGCGTGGTTGATGAGATGGTGAGACTTGAATGTTTAAAACTCCTAATATCCAACTTCATATCTTAATCCAATCAATCCTAATTAACTCTATTTCCAAACTTCTTAAACAGAGCAGCTCTTGTTCTCTGATTTTTAATAAATAATTGACCTATCAAAATGGTCTAAAATTTTATATAAACACTCTGCACATATATATCTAATACCATATAAAATTTCATAGCATTCTATATTTACGAGGTACCTCAAAATATTTCGATACTTTCATCTTCTTGAAGCGATTTCATAGATATTTTCTCAAGCAAACACCAACAAATCTTGCATAAATAAATTCAGTAAATTAAATACATACTAATTTTAAAACTAAAAAGCAACCTCCACCTACTAGTAAAAATATAATAATTAAGTAGTTTACAAATTTAACATATTCAAGAAACAAAATTAGCATTCATATAAAAATATTTAATAAGTATCCCAATCAGTTGATAATTCCATATTACCTTTAAAAATTACAAGTCAAACCGATGCGAACATTGATACTGACAAAGTATGGTATAATATCAAGTAGCATACCATAACTAGATCCTAAACATAGCACTCCAAAGTAAATTGGGTTTTACTTCTTCCTCCACTTCATATGTGTTTTTCTTTCTCTCCTCCACCTCACCGATATTAATTATCTGTCCCAAAGTCTCTCATGCTTTCCTTAAGGTTTCTTGCATGGTGATAATAGAAGACATTGTTTAGCTCATTCAACAGACAAACTGCAAGACATTAATTGCATCAATTTAGAAAATAATGGAAAAATTCAGCAACTCACCGCTTGGATTTGATTTTAAGCATTTCATTCTTTGATGGTAACCAAAAATGGATTGTTTACACGGTAGGTAACTCCTGCATTACAAATATAATAAGGACAAAGAAAAAATATTATCCAAATGGAAACTTAGATATAGTTTTAACAATGTGCAGGACATAGATTTTAAAAGCTATTCAATATATAAGCAATAGATAGACATACTTGAATTCGGTCGGTGTAAGAGGAAGATGCTTAGGAAGTACCAAGTCCAATTTTTAAACACTCACAACTCTCAAGCAGTACTTAAATGATCACTAGGTAGTTGCCTTTTCCATATCCATTGAGCCACTGAAGGAACTTGCACCATATAGTTGTTCAATGCTTTATCTATTTGGTTCAAGGTACAAAATTCAATCACAAAATGAACACCAGACAGACAACAGTAAAGACAAAGTTAAATTATTTTAATGAACAAAATACAGTTACGAGGCATGATTCATATAAGGTTAGCTACCTTGTCTACTCGCTTCATTGCATTCAGCTACAATCTTTCCAGAATGTCGGCCAACAATTTTTAAAAATGATCCCATGGCTGATAAACCTTTGAAGCTGCTGCTGCCTTCACTGGAATTCCTGGACTTCTTTGATGTCCTTGATTTTGAGAGACTAATATCTAGTTCTGTAGAATTGTTGATCATCTTGGCTGTAACTAGGTTGGCAATGCTGCATCGGCAAAAGGGGCAAGTGAGGGCCTCAGGAAAAGCAGTTGTGAGGTCAGGTTTCTTGTGGCAGCACAGGGCTAGCGTGCAATGAGAGCGCACATTTGATGGCCACATGGTTTTACTTTAATTGAACACAGATGGTCAAAGCATATGCAGCATAACTCAACATCACTGGCCTCAGAGGTCTTGTTCTCTTTCTCAACATCAGAAGGCGAAGGCGAAGGAAGTAAGCAGGTTGACCCACTGAAAATGGCTTTGTCCCTTTGCTCGTTTTTCTCCATTAAGGCCTTCTCTAGCAGTGCTTTCGTCTCTGGATTTAGATCAGTCACGAACCTTAATTGCAAGGGCCAGACAAGATTCTTGTAGGCAATCTGAATGGCCATGGTAGGCAGCATAATGTAGTCAAGTTCTTCCGTGAAAAGAATCAAATTTCAGAATAAATGCTCCACTTTCAATGAGCTTTTTCAAGCAAGATGTCTTCTCATGCATTGCAGCCACCATCAGTGGGGTCTGTTTATGGCGATTCAAGACATCTGGATTGGTATATGAAAAAAAAAAAATTGGTCCAAAAGCATAGAAAGGACCTCAATCTGGCCATAAGCAGCTGCCAAATGGAGTGCATATTGCCTCCCATGTTTAGTGTTCATCTGCAAGACACTTGGGTCCGTTTCCACCATAGCCTCAATCATCTGCAGGCCCCCATTCTCCACAGCATTGAACAGTGGATGTTCATGGCCTGTTCTGCAACTCATTACCTGACCCATCACTCCTCCTTTGCGTGCACCTGAAATCAGTCAATGAGAGCAGCCCAGATACCTTCTCATGCGCCACCTTTGATAGTGGCGTCTTACACTGGTGGCAATGAGTCAAAATTAGTCACTTGAAGAAAATATCAAAATAGAAAATCCATGCTAAGTCAACAAAAGCTTCCACATGACATGTAAAATCTTAAATATGGAAATCAGAATTTTTAAGAAATCTTACGAAGCCCTCATAATAAGCGATTGCTTAGTTTTTCAGTTGTCAAATAAAAGAATCAATCATCACAAAATGTTGAACTAGGTCTTCAATTGAACTAAGAATAAATTCACAGACCACAACCACCATATAAACCAAATCGGGAAAAAAATTAAGAAGGTGAGCATTGTAACTGAACTCACAAATCAGGAAAAAAATCCAAATTGGGCTATTAAATGGTGGCGGCCAGCGCACTCGAACAGTCTCGAGAATGGCACTGCTGCAGGAGATGCCTCCATCCCATCCAACTCCTCCACTTCTTTCGCCTGTACCTGGGCCGCCGCTGCAACAGCCTTCGCCTCCGGGGTTCAGATACGGTGGCAGCAACTCTAAAGGCTCCGATCTCTATTGTCGATGACAACAACTCTAAAGCTCGAGACAGAGAGAGAGACGAGAGGGAGCTTTGTGTTTAAGGAATGAGAGGCGAGAGAAGAGGGAGAGCGAGGGAAGTTATTAATTTATTATCATAAATAGTTGTTCATTTTTATTTTATTTTTTTATCAAAACTTATGACAATGGTTATATTATTTGAAATAAAATTTAGTTCTTTAATTTTTTATAAAAATATTTTAAATAATGTGATTTCATTATAAAATAATTTTATTTATTTCATGCAATTCTCAAATTAAAAAAATGATTTTCCACAATTTAATATTTGAAGTTTATTATTTTTATGTAGATAATAATATTATTTTTTATTTAAATATTATTAAAAATTATTTTATTAATTTTATAAATTAAAAATAAAAATCTATTAGTTAATTAATATTTTTATATTTTAATTTCTTTATTTTATTTAAATTTAAATATGAAATCAATGTAATTTCTTTATTTGTAATTTTATTTCATTTATTTTAAGATTTTATATATTTCTTCACAATTTAAAGAATTAATTTATAAATAAATAAATAAATACATTTTGCAACGTGCACAACTTGCACATTACAAAATTGTACCTTTTTCGTAACATGCAGGAATTATAATTTGCGATATGTACCTTTTTCACAACGTGCATTCGTAATGTACATTTAATGCACGTTGCGAAAAGCCTGTTGTTGTAGGCTCTTTTTCTTCTAGTGGATCTTACTGACCCATGGATGCTCATCAAAATTTGAAATGAAGTTCAAGGACATTGTGAGTTGTACGTGGAATTTACAGAGATCGATGTTTGTTAGTTGTTCGTTTTGAAAAGTGGTTTTTATGCAAAGCAGCTAGTGTCATTACATTAGGTAATGGGGAGTTACAAAGATTAAAGAATGAGCCTTTTAAAACGAAAAAATGTGCACAAGTATATTCTATTTTGTGTTACCTTATACATATTGTGGGTGCTTTTAGTAATTGGTGAGGTTTCGCGTTTCTATTACGTATATGTTAATTTTCTTATTATAATTAATTCATGTTGTTAAGAACGTAGAGCTAATAACTTTATTTTGTTTTTTTTTTGAACAAAATCTAGATGAAAAATGTTTTAAAATATGTTAATTTTCCTAAAATGAGAAATAAAGTTAATAATTAACTTTAACGAAGGTAAATTCCAACCTAGTAAATATGCTTAAGTCTAATAGTGAGATAACTTTTAATAAATAAATACTGAAAAATGACCTTTAATATAGATAATTTAGTGTTTTAAACCATGAGGCTTCGGAATGTTCTTTGATTTTTATTTTATTGCATCTTGAATTATCTTTGGAAAAAGTACAAATTTAATAATTTTTTCTTTGACATGGATTCAATGTTAGTTAGATTGTGTCATGCGCTGTGCATTAATAGAGATATGTTTGATGCAAGGAAAAATCAATAAATTAATAAGAAAAAGAATACATATGATACTTGAAAGGTATGAATTATCAATATATATAACATATTAAAAAGGTTGTGAAAGAGATGAGATAAATTTTTATAATTAAGGAAACTAATAAAAAATTTTATTTAGTTTAGATTGATTTGTTTTGCGAATTACTTTTAGATGAATATTGGCAGATTGAATAGTGAATAGAAATCGTGACATCTTATAAATTTGATAAAGCACGGTATAATCATCCAATTTTTAATTACAATTTTCCTATTTTTAGGATATTTTTAATTAGAATTTTCCTGTTTTTAGGATATCAAATATTATTAATTAAAATTTTATTTTTTTTCATGAGTAGAATTAGGATACCATAAGATTACTTATTATTATTAATCAATTACTAATAATATTTGGGAAAGTTCTCCATGCGAGTGCTGTTTATTTTATTGTGGATTACTAGTCATACCCAAGAAAACGAATCCATTGTTTTCTGTGTCAAAATTCCGAATTCCAGATCATAACGGTAAAATTACAATTAAGACATCCTTCGTAATAGTAAAAATATTACAATTAACACATCCTACACAAATTTAATCGAGACATTCTACCCATATTTAGTGTCTGTTCCCTCTGTTTAAGATGATTGATGATAATAAACAAATAAAAATGCAGATTACATCCAACACATCAGTAAGGATTTTTTCTTCTGTTGAATCTTTACATTTGTAATTTTAAAATTAACCTTACAAATATTAGGGATAGGTAACTTTATTTGTAGAATTCCCACTTGATATGATCATTGGCTTCACCACAGTTTGTCAATGGTTTGATTAAGTATTGCTTTTTGCGTACTTCATATCGAAGAGAATATTATAAGTACAAAGAGTGTATATGACTTCACCCAAAACAAGGGAGGTTCAAGAAGATCTACGAACCTTCCAAATTCACACGATTCAAAGATCAGACTGGAGGAACTATAAAATTGAATATTGAGGAGAACTGCCTCTTGGAATTGAAACGAAATGAAGGCCCAGATTGACAACTCCCTTTACCTTTCCTCTTTCTGGCATTTATAAATCAACCAAAGAGGAAGAAAGCTTCATTAATCAATCAGAGACTTGCAGTGTAGAGGTCATCCTTTATTCCTTCATAAATGTGGCTTTTGCTAGGGATCACTTGCTCACTACCTGCTATCCTATGTTCCCCAGGTAGCCCGCCTGATCAAAGTCAAAGTACAGGGGTTAATCGTTGTAATTCAAAGAGCTGCATCATCAAGACGAATAGTGTTGATTCCCATGGCCTTTAACATACTTCTATCATTTCATAACAACAGTTGCACAGCTGAGTTTCGGTGTTCCACTTTAGAGGAAGCTGGCCGCACCTAAAAGTTCACAAAGTAAAAATATTTAAATATGTAAATTTACTAAAATGAACAAACAAATATATCATCATTCAGTCTCAATAATATATGAATAATACAACAGGCAAAATAGATATATATACTTAAAAGTGCTCCCAATAAAACAAAGAAAAGGTATTTCAACTTTTATACTAACAGATCCTACTTTTTCATCCTTCAAACCAATAGTTGAGGTATCTAACGATTTTAAAACCTTTGAAATTTCAGTAACAGAGGACAAAAGCCGAGGGAGGTAATAATAATTTCCCTTCACTTTAGTTTAAATACATATTTGATTCACTTTATCAAGTGCTTTTTAGGTCTTGCTAGCGCTATATAAGAATAGCTTCATTGCTTTTCCCTTGGACCTAACAATCGTCCTTACTTTGACAATTTAAAGTCATCAAGTGTAAGAAAGAAACCAACCCTCCGGACTTCCCAAGTCCCCAAGGTTACCAGCATGCACTCCAAAACCTATTCAAAAGTTAATTTTTTTTTATTCTGAAAAACAGCTAGATACTTCTCATCAAGATGTCACGTAGAAATCCATTGGAATATTCAAGAAACCGAGACTTTTTAGGAGTGACAAACAATAACAATCATCTATAAGTCATTGACATTGATCAATTACCTGAGAGGAGGCTGTATCTCAACTCTTTAGCAAGTTGTGCTTGTCCAAAAATGCCTTGGCCAGATTACTGAAGCTTACACACACAGATTCAGCAGCAGCATACCTCCTAATGACATCAACCACTTCTGGCTTCAGAATTTCATCCTTGTTAGACTTGTTACACAGATAATAAAGTGCACCAAGAGCATAGTTCACCTAACAATCATAACATAGTAATTAGATGCATATATACAAATTAAAACCTAAAATAGTTATGTAACACGATGCATTGGCTCAATATAATACAAGATATGACAAAGGGCATCATAATGCAGTTCCTATGTCAGAGTAATAACATAATGCTCATGAAGTTCAGAAATATAAAGCATTTAGTTAAAAATGAATAAATTGAGAAAATAACCCAAAGTCATTTGTTGGCAAAATATATCATTAACAATATTGGAGGAACTTATATCCAGAAAAACAGACAGGGAATCTGACATTGTTCCAATGAAATGACTTGCTATTTACACAAAAACAGGACAAAAGCACGACACGATTGACGGCCCCCAAGTTTACCCATGGGCATATTATATGAAAGAGAAATGGAAATGCACATCAATAATTAGCTATCAATTGAAAGGCACATCTCCAACAAACAATTACAATGGAAAATGATCTGCCTTCCATCTAACATTAAGATCCCAGGTTAAATCTGAGAACCAAAAACTATTGTGATGCAAAGAAGTTAAATGCTCAAAGAATCACATCATTTTCCACTTACAGTGTTTCTAACTGGGCTTGACAAACATTGAATGACAAGAGGGATTCCATCACACTCCATGATAATAGCAGCATTTGTTGTATCTGCAGGAAGAAGGGAAAAAAAAATATATATATATATATATACGCGCGCGCGCACACATGGGTAAGAGTAAATATATACACTATCTAGTGACTAGTTGATCACTAGTTAAAATTTACTTGAAGCATTCAGGCAGCAGAGGGAGAAAAAGAAGGGGAAAAAGAAAGGACTCTGTCATTACTCGGAAATCTAAAAAAGGTTTATATAGATTGATTTACCAACACAAGAATTGCAGATCCCACCGATACCAAATTCCACAAGCTTCTCATTTGTTTCTGTTATGCAGTCTAGGAAGAGCTCCAAAACATTGAGCTGAATGAAATTCATTAATAACAGACATTCAAGCAACGGGGCCAAAAAGTAAGATGTTTATTCCCATCTGTAGGCAAGCTATTCCATTATGAAAGTTAGGATTTTAAACCTGGCGTAAAAATGAATAGTTGTATGGATCATATGCAAAGTTTGCCAAATTTGCAACCATCTTCTCCTTCATTGCTGTAAGATGAAAACCCAATTAGATTAAAAAATAATAATAATTTCAATGGTTGAGTACTTTTGATGCAGAAGTATAACCTAAAGGTTAATATTTATGTAGGAAATATTTTATAAACTTAGAATAATAACTTTCCAAGTTTGATATCAGGTTAAATTTAAGTTCCAATATGGTGAATGAAAATGTTTATAATTTATATTGTTTCATCTTTGAATGATACTCTTCAGAGAAACTGTAGAAAAGTTGCACCCAAAGCCTGCCTTCCAAACATCACTTTGACACGTGGTTTTACAAACAAGTAAAGGGAAGTGTTAGATGATATGAAATAAAAAATTTCCTTTTCAGTCGGAGTTATATTTAAAACTCAACATCTATATTAAACAGAACTTAATTTAGAAAATTTGAGAAACCTAAAATCTAGACTTCTACTTCCTTACTAACTTTAATTACAAGTATTATAGTATTTACAAAATTCAACCAGTACAAAGAAACAAAATGCCACCAATTTACTTTAACAAAGGATCTTTTACAGAGAAGAATGTTACTGACATAAATTAATAATGCCAATAGAAATGGAAAATAAGAGAGAGGTTGGTCACATACAATGCCGCTTTTCAATGAACGCCATCCTTGTGTTACCCTTCAAATGCTTGAGTGATGGCAATAACCATAAGATGCTCACATAACATAAAACACCACCAGGCTTATCGTACAATCCATATAACAATGAAGAAGTCATTTTAGTGAAACAATCATGTTTTACAGATTTATTATTTTATTTTTAAACTAGAAAATGTTCTGCTGAAGCTAGTAACAGAAAGACAACAAGTAGAAAAATAATCTTCAGAGAAAACTTTGGAAGAAAGAGAGAGGGTAACAACCACGATGAAGGAGAGATGTGTAACAGTGACAGTTGTCTCTAACTGTACACTTTTTCATTGTTTGCAAGCATTGGAAGTGTCTTTGGCCATATGCAAGCACCAGACCTGGAATCAAGAGTTTTTCTTCCTAAAAATCAGCTTAGACGGGAAGTGAAGCAGAAAAATGTATTAGGAGATTGAAGGAGCAGAAGAGTTCTTGAAGAAATCGGGAATCTAGTGACCAAACGAGCACCAAGAGGAAAGAAGCCAATCACCAACATTGCAAATGCTACACTTGCTACCAATTGCAGCAAGGAAAGGTTATACAGTAAAAAAGGTGGTGGCTCAAAGGAAGGCAATTGACAAGACAAAGCTGACACAGTGGTTGTGATAAGCTCTGATAAAAGTGAGGTGGAATCGTGGGGAGTACCTAACCTTTTAGCAGAAGAATATCACAAGAGGGAGAGGGATCCTCAAGTAAGGAAGTGAAGACCCTCACTTCAACACCAATTGCTTGTGGACTCACCAACAAGCCAAAGGATCCATATTGACACTGAATTGGCAATTGATGAATATGTTGACAGTATTTACAAGTTCTACAAGCTAACAGAAAACAAGGGTTGAGTACATGACTACATGGATGCACAATTAGACAATGAACCAAAAATGAGATCAATCCTAGTGGACTGGTTGACAGGAGTTCATTGTATATTCCAACAAATACCAAAACCCTCTTAATATAGATATTGTTGGTTGATTTCTTTTGAAGGAAATGTACCAAGGAGGGAACTCTAGTTACTTGGCATCAGCTCAACGTTCATCAAATGCAATTATGAAGCAATTTGGGCACCAGAGGTTAACAACGTTGTTTGCATATCAGATAATGCTTACGTCAGAGAACAGAGAAAGCAATCTTGGAAAAATTGGAGTGGCATTCAACCATTCCAGAATAATATGTTTTGTGGTTCGATATATAAAGGCATCTAGTCCATATGACAAGTAGATATGAGGATATGGTGTTTTTCCTAGCTGAAATTGGTCTGGTACAATATCCTACCATCACTCAATACAGTTCCTAAACATTGCTGCACAATGCACAGTTGAGAAGAGTCATTTCTGGAGTGAAACTTCAAAGCACCACACAATTTATTCTGAGGATCAACTAAGGGATTTTTGTTGGTCAAATTTCACTCTGCAGCTGCTAAAAGTAGGTTTAAGGCAGTGCACAGGAGATTCTCAAGTCCAGACCGTAGTGCTGTGGCTCTTCTTACATCCTTCCACCTGAATCATCAAAAAGAATATTTTGGGTTCTTGATATTTTTTCCAACCTCATCCTACAAGAACGTGTTGTTTTTGAGATTACTCATGATGCTGGTTTTCTATATATGATATCATGTTTCCATTATGTTGTCTTAATACTATCATCCTTTTAGCTTTTTCCTTCTAAATCATGAAACAATTGAAAACCCATTAACTTCAATTTGTTTATTAGTAGGATTCCTACTTCATGTGATCATCGGCTTCACAAAAGTTTGTCATACCTGGGAGTTTTTCAATCATCAAACCGTTGAAATCTCAAAAATAAATTAGAAAATTGAGAGAATCAAGCTTTCTTTTAAAAAAAAAAAGAAATGAAATTTCCAGAACTCAATGCTCAGAGCCCAATTGTGCCAACAAGCTAATAATACAAAAATAAACAGAGACCTCATCACTTCCCGATTACCAGCAAATATACTTATTTAAAATAATAAAGAACATAAACAAAGAAAACAAATGACCAAATATTGGGAACCACTTTAAACCGAGAGACTTGAACCTGCTTCAAGAAAGATTGAATCATTTGAAATATGCTATTCCTGTCTTAAATTTCTGTCAGTACAAAATTCATAGATGTAACATGCCAATCAACCTCAAAAAGGACTGTTGATAGAGCAAATCCTTCCACAAACTGCTCTGTAATCATGCATTTGCAGCAATATTTTACTCTAAATGAATACTGTGCAACAGCGAAGGAAGATAAGATGATTTTTGTCCTAAAGCATTTATACAGAGAAAGCCAAGTTGAGTTGATGGGCCTGTTCTGCCTATAAAAGCTCTAGATGTTACAACTTTTTAAACCTTAGTTCCATTATGCAATAGCTTTCAAGCCATAACATATTAATACCGCTATCGTTCCTTTACAAACACGTAATATTGAATTTCACATCAATAGTTGAGGCAATGTTTCTCTAGTAGTGAGAATTTTACAGGTAGGGAGGCAAGCAGAAAACTTTGTAAAGTAGTATTTGCCAGTATGATTTTTTTTTTTTTTAAAAAAAAAAAACCCTCTTTTACATAATTTATCCCAGACAAATGTGATTAAAATTTTGCAACATGTGAGCAAGCATAACTCTAATAAACCCTGTAAACTCTAAGAACTTCCCGACAAATTTTGACTACTTGGACAAGGATTAGAAGTAGCTAGAGCCGCAACACCAAGGTTTGCCGACATTGAAAACCGAAAATCCTACGTTGGAAACATTCATCACAATCTAATCTCCTATTGGACCATCAAAACCAGAGGCTTCAAATAAGCAACATTAGCCCATTGCTTACAGAACCTCCCCTTACAACTTCAACGCATTTATCTACCAAATTTTAGCAATGGTAAAACAATGATTGACGCTCACAATCAGACTAAAATGGTAGCCATTAAGCAAAGCCATAGAGGGCTCCAAAACAAACAATTTCCATCCAAACCAAAGATAAAAAAATAATAATAATAATAATAATAAACAATAATAACTAATAAAACTCGAGTAATAAAATTCAAACGACAGCAACCCATCAAGCAAACAAATTTTTGAACATAAAATTTGTAAAAAAATGGAAAAGCAAGTGTACCTTCATCTGTTGTGTTCTGAAACTGGCTCACCAGTTCCTATAACATAAATAATTAAAAAAATAAAGAATGAGAAATTATATTATATTATAATGGAGTTGAGAAAAAGGGAAGTGATGAATACTTGAAGGTATTCCAGCCGTGGGGTTCCATACTGTCCTGTTCGCTCTTCTTGCCTCTGATTGTTAGTAAACATATGGGCTACTACTACTTGTCTCCGATAATTAAAAAAACTCCACTAGTTTTTCATCAGCTAGTAGCGGCGGCGCACTCGAGTGGCGGTGGAGAAGTGGCGGAAGAGGGTAGTGAAGATGGGAAGTGGCGGTAGTAGATCAAGTATTGGTGCTTCGAGAGAGATTGGCAATACCCAAATAGTTGGGAAATTTTAAAATTCCCCAAATTAGAGAGACTTTGTATAAAATATACCAGCTTAGTTTCCGAAAATGTCATCAAACCAGGTCGAGTGATATAAACGTCACCAGGTCCAATAACAAGCCCTGCAAACTAATATGGGCCAGCTTTCCTACTGTCTAACATAAATAAAGTGTCCATTGGTTACAGTTTCCATCCCAAATGCTCATTGAGCTGACAAATCAATCAAGAAACTAATGAAATTATGTTCACATACGATATCATATTTTTCTAATGAGAACGTTATTACATTTCAAAACTGTAAAATTTGAGTTTTACACAATCAAAATTTAAGAACTTAGAACTAGGGACGGATCCAAGAATTTTTCCTGACCCTGACTGAATTTAATCAGGAAAAATCAATAGTATGAATAAAGTTTATTAATAAAAAATTAAAATTTTATTTCGAAATAAGGCGAAATAATAAACCTTGTCCCTTAAATTGGATTTTCTATTCATATATAAAAGCAAAATTAAAATGACAATAATATACCAAAAACAAACATACAATTATAATAAAATACTAAAGTTGTACCTACAATATTTTATGGCATAAAATTTATCAATTATTGCATCTAAATCAATATAATCAGTAAATTCTTTTTCAATGGTCATTCAATATTATTGTTATTCTATTACTTGACAATTTGCATGTAAACCATACATTTTTAATTACTTCAATTATATCAATTTAAAGATTATTATTCTTAATATTAATTTAGTTATCATTGATTAATTGCCATAATATTATAAAGAGTAAAAAAAATTAAATTAAATTATCTAACTAACGCTATAATGTGCTAGTGTATATGTAATATCCATCTTTTTCTTTTTTGGATCATCTAACTAAACTTGTAATATTCTATTTTTTATATCATATACTACATAATAACCAATTAATGAAACAAAACATTAATACTAATTCATAAAACCAACAAATCAAATCTACAACAAAATTATACTTCAAATTGAATATTAGAAAAAGAATTATCCTCTAATATGTTATACATCATACAACATCACAATTAATTTATCATAATCAACTGAATAACATGTTGAAATTAAGTCTTGAAACTCATAAATTAGTATCAAACTAATTATTTAAAAGTGAAATAATTACTTTGAAAGGTAAGACACGAGGTAACATTTGAATGCTCAAATTCTTCAGTTTGATTGCCAAAAGATAATTAAAGTTAATGATAGAATTTGAGAGATAAAAAGTGGAAAGAAAAATGAAGTTGGCTACTGTGATGAAACCCATCGAAGCTTGAAGACGAGTAAACAATTTGGTAAAGCAATTTTTAAATTAGTAGAATATATATTATATTAATTTTTTCATAGGGTAATTTTGTAAATTTTTACAAATTCAGCCTGGGCTAATCCAATAGATCCGCCCTCTACCTAGAATGCATGATAGAATATGTTAGGCGATATTTGTTTGTATATTTTGAGTTTTTATTTTCAAAATTTAGAAAAAAAATGTGGATGGTTTTCATTTGTTTAATTTTAAAAATACCATGCGGTTAATATTGATTTAAATTTGTGCTTTCTAAAAATAGTTATACATTAAAATCTCAATAATGAATATTTGATAAATTAATAACCTCGCTTAAATAATAAAATCTTTCTGTCTTGACTAGGGCCTATGTACTAAATTAATAACCTTGTTAAGATGATAAAATTTGATTGCAAACTAAGTGTTTCCATTGTATCTCCACCACACTAATCACTCAAAATCTTACTACAAACTAAAAGATTTGGCATGGTTATGGCACTACGGCTATGGTCATGTCAGTTTTGGTACGTTACAAATCTTGAAACAGAAAAATATGGTGCTAGGCCTTTCAAAATTCAAGTCTCCTTTAGAGATTTTTGAAGACCGTGTTGTTAGTAAACAACATCAAGATGCTTTTACAAAAGGGAAGTCTTGGAGAGCAAAGAAAGTGCTTGAATTAGTGCCTTCGAATTTGAGTGGTCTTATAAAAACAATGTAAAATAGAGGTAAATAGTATTTTGTATCATTTATTGATGATTTTAGCTAGAAAACTTAGGGTTTTTTTTTTTTTGCAAGAAAAGTAAGAAGTTTTTGTAGATTTCCTAAGGTTTAAAGCACTAGTTGAAAAAGAATCAAAGAATCCAATTAAAATTTTGCACACTGATAATGGTGGAGAGTACAACTCACAAGAATTTGAAAAATTTTTGTGATAAGCATGGAATCAAAAGGTAGTTGACAATAGATTACACGCCCAACAAAATGGGATTTGTGAAAAAAAAAGCACGATTCTTAATATGATGTGAAATCTTCTAAAAAAAAAAGAAACCTTCTCAAGAGTTTCTAGTCTAAAACAATTAATTAGAGTGTGTATATTTTGAATAGAAGTTTCACATTAGATGTCTGAAATATAACTCTTGAAGAAGCATGGAGTTTGCATAAACCAGTTGTCAACCATTTTCAGGTGTTTGAGAGTATATCATATGCCCATGTTCCAAATGAAAAAAGAAAAAAAAAAACTCATATGACAAAGGTGAAAAATGTGTTTTTCATGGTGTTAGTGATTAGTTAAAAAAAAAAACTCATATCACAAAGGTGAAAAATGTGTTTTTCATGGTGTTGGTGATTAGTCAAAGAGTTATAAATTATAAAATCCTATAAAAAAGAAAATTGTCATCAATCATGATGTCATTTTTCAATGAAGAAAAAACATGGTTGCAGAGTAATGATACAGATGGATAGAAAATTCTAGCAAATTTTAAAGGTGAAAATGAAGAGGAAATGTAGCAACAACAAGCTCCCTCAGTTTCAATTCCAAAAAATTCTCAAGATGGAAGTCCCAACAATTTCTAAAACTTCAATGGCAACAAAAGCATAATGAAGAGGTTAACACTTCATCAAATTCATATCCTCAATGAGTTAGAAGAAGGCTTGCTTGAATGTTAGGTTATGAGGTAACAGGAATTGATAATGATGACCCGCTTATTCATTTTGCGCTATTTTCAAATTGTGATCCTACAATGTTGGAAGTCGTTATGACAGAAGAAAAATGGTAAAAGGTTATGAATGAGTATTGCAACCATTAAAAGGAATAATACTTAGGAAATTATATATCTTCTAAAGGGGAAAAAGACAGTTTTAAGTGGGTTTACAAATACAAAGTTAAAAGAAAATAATGAAGTTGACAAATATAAGGCACGCTTGGTGACTAAGGCTACTAGGAAGAGTTTGGTGTAAATTATAAAGAAGAGTTTGCTCCTGTTACAAGACATGATACAATCAGATTGATGATTACGTTACATCTTAAAACACTTGGCCCATTTCCAATTAGACTAGAAATTAGTGTTTTCAAATGGAGAATTACAAGTAGAGGTATTTATTGATCAACATCCTGGTTATGTCAAATTAGCAATTAGCATAAAGTTTATAAATTGAAAAATCATCTATAAAGACTAAACTAAGCACCCCAAGCTTGCTATAGTTGTATAAATGCTTATTTCTTAAAACAAAGGGTCCCAAAATACCCATATGCTCATACCTTTTACATAAAAATTGGAGATGGAGGAAAAATGCTTATTGTATGTTTATATGTAAATTATCTAATTTATACTAGAAGTGAGAGGACCATATTTCAAACTATAAGAAAGCTATAAGGCTTGAGTTTAATATGTCTGATCTTGAAATGATGTCACTTTCTTAGCATAGAAATTATACAATAGGCTATTGGAATTTTTATATCTCAAAAAAAAATTATGTGCAAACAAGTTTTAGATGAAGAATTACAACTTTGTCACTACTCCAATTGAACCAAGATTGAAGCTTGTAAAGAATCCTACAAGAAAAAGAGTTGTTAATACTCTTTACAAGCAAATTGTTGGGAGGTAGATGTTTTTCACAATAACTTGGCCTGATATGATATATGCAGTAAGTCTTATTAGCAAGTACATAGAAAGTCCAAAAAGTGATTTATCTTCTAGTTGCAAAGAGAATTCTATGGTACTTGCTTAGTATTATTGATTTTGGGCTTTTCTACAAAAAGAATGAAAAAATAGATTTGTTTGGATTTATAGATAGAGATTATGTTACATCCCACATTGCTTGCAAATGATATATGAAAAGAGCTTAGATATCCTATGAGCTCCTTAGGTTATTGGAGGCCTTTTGGATTGCAAAGCCTAAAAGGTAAAATTGTGATGGACTGTGTCCAAAGTGGACAATATCTTATAATGGGCCACGGTGTTGTATTATGTGCACGCATGGGGGCCACCTCTTGAAACTGTGTGAGGGCTACCCCTCGAAGGTTTATAGGGACCACAAAGTGTCACATCCAGGCCGAGATGTTACAGATTATGCTAGAGATTTAGATGATAGAAAAAACACATTTGGACATATCTTTTTGATGAGTTTGACAACTATTTCATGATCATAAGAAAAGCAGCCTATATTACTTTTTCAAAAACTGGAGTTGAGTTTGTTGCAACAGATGTCAAACATTTTGGCAGAAGAAAATTCTTAAGGAACTTCAATTTAAGCAATTGGGTTCCACTCAAATTTTTTGTTATCACATCTTAGCAATTAAGCTTTCAAAGAATGTGGTTGTTTACGGAATGTGCAAACACATAGATGTGAGATATAACTTCTTATGTGATCTCATGAATGATTATTGTTCTTGTTTTGTAGAGGTGAAAACCAAGTTGTTGATAATTTTACTAAACCTCTCAAATTGGCTAGTTTTCTAAAGCTAAGGAAACTACTTGGAGTCTGCACTATAATGGATCCAATTAGAGGAAGGTTTTGCGTAAATGTTAAACTAAATGTTTGCAGACCTTCAATTTAATCGAGGTAATCTTAGAATTTTATTTAATTTTACTTATCTATTTTATACACTAAGTCCTATTATTTAGTAAGCTGTGAAATGGCCTCTTTATTGTTATGCTCTTTACATAGTAGTGGTCTTAGGGGCTAATTGTTTTTTAGTCTAAAGTTTGAATTGATTTTATTCTCAAATTTAAGATCTTTTCATGATTTTTTTTTTTAACTTAAGACTTAATCTTAGACATTTTCATCTTAGTGGAAAAAGTTAAAAATTTTAACTTTTATCTAAATGTAAATGTCTGAATCATTTATTACTCCTATAATTCTTTTAAATGCCCTTATAGAATTTATTTATAACCAATTCCTGTATAGTCTAATAGTTTAATTTTGGAGCATTATTATTTATTTCTAGTTTTATATTATGATTCTTTATATATTTTTTAAATTATTTTATAGTCATTCAACTTATTTATGTATCAAATTCTCTAAAGAAATAACTTCTTTAACCAATTATACACATTTAGATAAATTAAATTCATAATAAATTTTTTTATGTAAATATTTTTACTTCGTAAGATAAAATCACAAGTGAAAATAATGTGTATATATGCACATGTGTGTGTGTTGTTTGTAAAAACATTAACTTTCAACTATTTGAATTCAAATATTAAAAAAAAAAACTAACTAACATATAATTTAAATTTTTATATTCAGACTTATTCAGATTTTAATATAATTCAAACTATTCAGATTAAAAAAAAAAAAAAACGCCCTCTCCATGTTAATAGTGGAAGTAGTAGTCACTATGTTTAGAGCTCTTTAAGTATTTAATGTATTGCTATATAAAGACTATTTTCATACTGAATAAATATTGAGTATTTTCCTCTTTTCTTAGGGGCCGTTCGTCCTCTTTTTTTTTTTTTTTTTTACTTAACACTCAATAAGACATTTTTATACTTAACACTTATTAGTACTTAATTTATGTAACTTAAATGATTTGTTTGTAACATGTTTACTTTGATAAGTATTTAGTGGACTAATTTACTTTGATGTAACATGTTTACCCTTAGTATTAATATTTAATATAGTATATACCTCAAAAATTAAATACTTAACAAAATTAAATTAAGATATCAATAACAATAATAATCAATAATTAATAATAAAATTACTTATTAATAAAAATAGGTTTCTTCTTTAATATGGTAAATATATTATGATGAATTAAATAGATATTTTAATAAATAAAAAAGCTTCCATTTATTTATTTTCACAAAATTAAAAAATTAAAATATTTTGAACAACTGCTAGAACCAAGGAATTGTATCGTTGACCGCCACCAATTGTTACCCGTTGCAGGTTACGTCGCCTGTTCAGTAATAATGACTATTTTTAATATAAAATACTAAAAAATAAAATTTTTGAAAAAATTAAAATTGAAACTTTTCAAGTCAAATTAAAATTATACCATTAAAAACAAATAAATTATTATTTATATCTAAAATTATAATATTAAAATAATCAACATTCATTAATTATTTAAAAAAAGGGCTATTAAGCAGCCGTCATCATCAGCTGCCAGTAGCGGTGCACATGTGCCAGCTCAAGTTTCGACAAACCCGACTCAACCTGATTGTGCTTCGGGTTCTTAAAAAAAGACCAGTGGTCGGGTTTTCTAAAGGAGATACCCGATGCGCAACTTGTTACCTCAGGTTAGATCAAGTTACTTACAATTTGACAGTTTCTTTCGAACAAACTAAGAACTACCCACTTGAAGTAAAACTCATACTGAAGAAACAAAAAATAGGAAATTAGGGATGAAGGGAATTAATAAACATACAAGAAAGTAAACTTAATAAAAATTATGCAACATACAAGAGGTCAAGTGATAATAGCTTCTTCCTTAATGTAGCCTTCTAGTTCTGTGAAATGACACCTCCCTCACCACCTTGTTGCTTCACCAAACAATTCAATGAAAATATCAATGCAAATTAAACACAAATAAATGCAATACAACACAGCATACACACAAAACTTAATCAAAGTCTGGTTTCTTCAAACATGAAAAAGAAAAGAATATGTGGCAAGAAGGAAGAAAAAGAAAAAAATACAAACCTTTGAATTAGTCAACTGGGTGTAAATTGAACCTGTCAACCAGGTGTAATTTGAATCTGTGAAACCACAGAGTGTAAAGGCAAAGGTAAGAAGGGCCCGTTTGTTTATCACCACTTATCACTTAACACTTTTAAGTGTTTAGATTTAAGTCTTAAAATTTTTGTTTGTTTTTCTATTTAGCACTTATTTTAAGTGATAAATCACTTAATTGAAAAAGTGAAAATGCATCACTTTTTCTAACCACTATTGTCTAAATGAGGTGTTAAAAATTTTATGCCATAAATATCCCTACATATTAAAATAATATAAATTTTATCAAATTTTCTAATAATTATTGTCTAAATAAGGTGTTAAAAATTTTATTCCATAAATATGAATATATATTAAAATAATATAAAATTTATTAAATTTTTATTTAAGAATATTATTTTAATTTATTAAAAGGTACAATTTTGGTATATTTGTGATTGTTTTAGTATTTATTATCAAATTGTTATATTATTTATTACTATATTTATAATTACCACATCAAAATATGATAAATATTTTTTATAATTGGTAAAATTTCATTTATTTCTATTAATATTTCAAATTAATTAGTTAATAATATGTTGAATAATAACTATTGAAAAATTTGATATCATTATAAATAGCGAGTTTTAAAATAGACAATATATTTGATAAAAGTTTATTAAATATTATAGAGACAGTTTTATTGAAACTTCAAAAGTTATTTATTAGATTGATAAGAATATTTTATTTTATTTAATAGTGTAAATTTAAAGTAAAAATTAATATTTAATATTGTCAATTAAAAGATCATATTTGTTTTCTTTCTTTTTAAGTTTATGAAATGGAAAACACTTTAATTAATAGAATTATTTTTTTTATGATTCAAAATATGGTACGTAAAATGTAATGGATAAAATACTACTCTTACAATTTTTTTTATACAAATTGATATGGCTTAAACTTGATCTAATTATTGGAGGAATGAATTTTAAAAATTGATAATATTAATGATATAGTAGTTTTACAATAATATCATATGAGTTTATATAATATAATATAATATTAAATATTTAAATGAAAAAGAATTTTATTTAATTTTAGTTAATAATTATTTTTTGAACGTTGTAAGAAATATAATATTAATTATTTAAATAAAAAAGAATTTTGACTTAATTTTATTAACTATTTAATTTTTAAATGATTGTATAAATATAAGTATAAACATTGTACATTTTAATAAGGATAAAAAAGTCACATTAAAGGTAAAATATTCTCTTACCACTTTTTTTAAGTGGTATCTAAAAAAGTAAACAAACATTATATTAAGTAGTGTAAATTAAGTTCTAAAGAGTGTTTAGATCTAAAAAGTGTTAAGTGATTGAAACAAACACCACCTAAGCTAATGAAAAAAACTACGGGCTTCTTTGTTTTTTTCACTTTTCACTTAAGTCTGAATGGAATCAGATTTAAGTGATTAAATTTTTTGTTTGTTTTTCAATTCAGCACTTTTTTTAAGAGGCATACCACTGAATTTAAAAAGTGAAAATTAGTCACTTTTTTATTTGTCAAATGTCTGAAAACATAAAAATACCCAAATTACCCCCATATATATATAAATATGGAAATACCTAAATTATTTTATTTTAATCTCCCTCTCGTCACTGTCGCCTTCTTTCGAAGCTTCCCGCCATATTTCCATCTCTATCGTATCACTGCCACCCTAAACCAAACGTTGTACATTCAACTCCTCCTCCTTGTGAATATGATATCTATAACCACAATAAGAAGATCTCTAGACTTGGTTTCGCTGGCAAGGTCAAAGAAGCCAGGAAGTTGTTTGATCAAATGTCTTTAAGAGATGCTGTTTCTTATGCTTCCATGATCACTGTCTATTTGAAAAACAATGATTTGCCCAAAGCCGAAACCCTCTTTCACCAAATCCCCCCCAAAAACATTACCATTGTTGCTCAATCCGCTATGATCCATGGGTACGTCAAGGCTGGTCGATTGCATGATGGCAAGTTCTTATTTAATCATATGTCTCAGAGGAATGTTTACTCATGGACCACTTTGATTGCTGGATATTTTAAATCGGGACAACTTGATGAGGCTCGTAAGCTTTTCGATCAAATGCCGCTAAAAAATGTAGTCTGTTGGACAACCGTGGTTTTGGGTTATGCCCACAACGGGTTGATTGATCAGGCTCGTATTATTTTTGAGCAGATGCCTGAAAAAAATGTTCTCGCTTGGACCCAATGATCAAGTCATACATTGATAATGCTCGAATCAATGCAGCTCTTCACCTTTTCCATAACATGCCTCAGAGGAACCTTTATTCATGGAACATTATGCTTTCAATGACAAATTGCTTGTCAATTATGTCCAGGAAATAATTAGTTGATTGTCAGTTTATAATTATTTTTTTAAATAAATTATGTCAAAAAATTATTTTTTAATATAATAATTTAAATAAATTAATAAACACATTGTTAGATTACTACAAATAACCATTTAGCCTATGATATTCACTACAGTATATTTAATTTAATTTAAAAAATTTTATCATATATATATATATAGAGTTTAACTCAATATTAATCATATAAATTTATTTTATTAAGGTTTGTATTAATTTTATTATCTCTTACTATTTAATTTTTAAGATATATAATACACAAGTTTTACTTTTTAATGACAAGGGTAAATATGTTCATTTTAAATCATAATATTCTCTTATCACTTTTTTTTAAGCAGCATGAAAAAAGAAAAACAAACATATTAATTAAGTCATTAGTGTTAAGTGCTAAAAAGTGTTAAGTGAAAAAACAAACACCCCCTAAATTAAAACCCTAGAGGTGAGGAAAACATGGAAATTAAAATTCATTGTGACTGAGGAAGACCGATGGCATGACAAAAGGGCATGGAGATGATAGCTAGCTAATGACCGCGATAAAAGCCTTAGAAGGTGGACCGGATTTGAGAATCAAGAAAACAATAATGGCTCGCGATAAAAGGCAATGACATGTGACAGAATGAGATATGAGGCGATGAAATGGTGATGACCAGCGAAGGTGGACGGGAGCTGCAACACAGTGAAGTTAGAGGAGGAAACAGGAATTAGGTTTATTTGATTTGTAAATTGGGGTTTGCAAAAGAATAAATTTATATAAGGGATCTGGTATGACAACGTCCATCGTAATATTTGTTTCCACTACTAATATAATGACACGTGGCTCAATTCAAATTTTTTTAAAAAATATATATATAGGTTTTGATTGGTTTTGAGGAAAAAAATCCAATCAACAACCCGATTGCAAAAAACCCGACATTTAGATTCTGAATTCGGGTTTATTTTACAAAAAACCCCATTCTGACCCGACAAAACTCGATCAGGTCGGCTAATTTTAAACAGTCCTAACTGCCAATGGTATGGTGCGTCCAACGAGACTACTCGTGTTGTCGTGATCATTGTTAGTTGGCTATCCTAGATCCGTTGACTTTATCGATAATCAATCAGTAGATTAATGGGATTAGATGATTGAAATTTTGATACTGAAATTTTAGAGGTTCGATCATGTCAATCTACTGGTTGATCGTTGATGAAGTCAATCAATCATGGACGCCTAGCTGACAATGATCACGACAATATGGGCAATGTCACCGGATGTGCCAGCCCATGAACGACCAGTGACGACAACTGCAAACTCCTTCAATTGACTTCAATGTCTAATTTTGCAAATAAATAAAATTTAATTTAATTAAAAATATAAATCTAAAATTATTTCAATAAAGTTTATATAATTTTTAGATGTTATATTAATTCGTATAATAAGAAATAAAGGGTTATTTTGATAATAAAACACAATTTAGACATTTGAAAGAAAAAAAAAAGTGATAAATTTTTACTTTTTTAGTTACATGGAATGCCACTTTTTTTAAGTGTTAAATTAAAAACAAACACAAATTTCAAATGCTTAAATCTGAATCCATTAAGATTTATGTGAAAAGTACAAAAAATAAATTGGACTTTAGTCTACTTGCTTTTAAATCAGTTTCATATTAGAGAGTTTTTAACAAAAACAGGTGCATGCTTCCTAGAGTCTGAATAGTTGTTAGAAAGAACGACCGACAATGAAGTTCCCTTGTTTACCTCTGGGAATACCCTTGAAAATTATATGGATTTATCATTTATAGATTATTTTACTGAGACTTCTAGACATGGAGCTAGTAAATGCTAATGAAATTGTAAAATTAAAATATTCTAGGAAATTTCCTTTTGAATCATTAATTGTCCAGTCCATCCTCTCTTTGTTTGAAGCATTTAATTATCATATTTTTCAAGAGAGTGTTTATTTTTTTATTTTTTTATTAAGAGTTATCTTAATAATATAGTTGTAAATACAAAGAGAATGCTTATCAGCTGATTAAAGATCCATCATCCACTTCATCCATATTCTCTAAATTCTTGATTGAAAGTTTACTAGCATGAATGGGGCCTTCTTTAGAATTGCTTATATATAATATAATTAATATTTTTCATTTATTTTATATGTTTTATGATAATTATTATCACAAATTGCAAGTTTTATTTCAAAATTGACAAACTAAAATTCTTAGTACTTGATTTTTATAATTTTCAAGATTAAACTAATACAACATTTTAAACATTAAAATACTCTCTGAGTCAACTTAAAACCAAAGCTGTACGATCAGATGATCACTTGATACGATGGTCAATAACATCCCTGTCTAAGAAAAATTTTTCACGGGGCTTGCATTTCTAAACTATATGCAAAACAGAAAGCTGTACAATAACCTTTTTAACTGAACATCCAAAACTGCTTGTAAAGGACTTCTCTCTCACTCTCTCTTTCAAAATTTCCAAACTGTTTATTCAAAGTTTCCCTTTCCAGTTTGGTTTCTTTAATTGAGGGATTACTTTAATTTTCTTCATAACAATTTCTTTTTTGTTTTGTTTTGTTTTCTTTCATCCAAAATTTTCTCTGGGAGCCAAACAGAGTCTTTGTACGTACAATTAGCTGTTGAAGAACCCTTGTGCATTGGAAGTATGTTTTAATTTGTTAAATATGCGTATAATAATAAATTTCTAGGGAAATTTTAATCAGATTAAGATATTGTTTGATAACATTGAAGGTGATAAAATGTAAATGCGTAGCTGGTTTTAAGAACCATGTCCTCTCTTGTGTGTGGTACCTGCACTTTGTTTCTTCAAACTTTTAGGGAAAGCGTAAAAAATGGTTTCAAATGGCTGAACAAATTGGGAAATTTTTTTTTTTTTAATTTTTTGGAGGCATTATGTCCCTTTTTTGTGTTCAATAATACACAATCTATTTTCTGATAGTTTTGTTTGTTAAACTTATCACTGCATAACTGACTAAAATAGAGGTTTCGATGGTTAGAATTTTTTTTTTTTTTTTGAAGAAGAAGAAGAAGAAGAAGGAAAAAGAAGGACAAAATACCATAAAATCTGAGAGTCCGTTTGGGAGGCAGGAGGGAGCAACAGGTAGAGAAATCTAAATTGTTTCCTTAGAATTTATGTAGTTAATTAATTGGTCGCGTGCTGGGTATCGATGAGCCTTGAAGCACCCAGGTATACTTGGAGTAGATGATTATTACTGACCATAGCAACAATTTTCGAGGACTAAAAATATCACCGGCCTCGATAGAATAGCTAGTTAAATCCTATTCTGCTCATAATAATTCTTGGTGATCACCATTAATTTCACTTAAACAAATTGAGTTCATACTGTCTTAATAAAATTTGTGGACAAGACCTCGACCTTTTAATTTGACTAACTCTAATAATGTTCAATCATTAACTTCGCTAAACAATTATCAAGAGTCTCTTGGTTACATTCCTTTGCCATAACCTTAATTTTTTTCCCCAAAAAGATGATAGAACAAAAGAAAATAGACTTACGGCTTTATGTATAAATCAGAAGATCTGATCAGTATTTCCTGTACTCTTCTTCATTCCTTGATTAATTGGTTGATTCATTGCGGGAAACTGTACTTTTTAGCACAGAAACGGAAAAGGGCTTATTGCACCCATCAATATTAATGAAGATAGGGGGAAAATCTTCCCTGGACTATTATCACAAACCTCAGGTATCAACTCCAGGGAAACATTATCGTCCGCCCTCTGCAGGGGAGTTTGCTCCAAATTCAAATCGATAGGTGAGTTTGAACAGCTTGCTTCCAGCATCTCAAGGCAGAGCTGCAGCTTCTGTGACACCTGTGTTAGCTCTTTTTGGGGCTCCGGCAGAAAAGGGCAGTAAGTTCTTTTCCGAGTTAGCAATGAGATTGCCATTAGGATCGCAAATGCTCCACTTCAGAGAATGAAACTCTTGATGCAATGCCAGAATGAACTTATCAAAACAGATCGTTTGTCTCATCCATATAAATGAACTAGTGATTGCTTTGCTAGAACAGTCAGAAATGAAGGTATCATATCATTGTCGAGAGGCAACACTGTTGTCATCGCTTCATACTTATGAAGTACCATTTTCGTGATTCTTTAATCACATTTTTTTGCTTTGTAGTTTGTTTAATTTGTTCATCTTATTAAATCCTGAGCTGACTATTCAAATGTAAAATCATGCCTGGAGAATATAGTAATGTTGTACCCATGGGGTCACCATTTGGATAATCGTCATTAGGAGTCCCACATTGATTGGTTAAGGGAAGGTCTTGGGGCTTATATATTGGAGGAGTTCCTCCATCTAATAGACTAGTCTTTTAGGCTGGATATTTACTCCATCTATGGTGGCCCATTTGTTGAAAAATTATTGTTGCGCAAATCGAAATCGGTCCGTAACAAGTGGTATAAGAGCTAACCCAAGACAGTAATATGGACTCATTTGATTCAAATAAGGAGCAATAGCCTTATCTTTGTGGAGGATTATCATTGGTTCAGACAAGGATGGTGCCGCCACCCATCGGGGCCTTGTCTGAGGAGGGGGATTGTTGTACCCATGGGGTCCCCATTTGGATAATCCTCATTGGATTCCCACATTGATTGGTTAAGGGAAGCTCTTGGGGCTTATATATGGGAGGAGTTCCTCCACCTAATAGACTAGGGGTGGGTGGCCTTGTCTGAGGAGGGGGATTGTTGTACCCATGGGATCCCCATTTAGATAATCCTCATTGGGAGTCCCACATTGATTGGTTAAGGGAAGGTCTTGGGGCTTATATATGGAAGGAGTTCCTCCACCTAATAGACTAGGGGTGGGTGGCCTTGTCTGAGGAGGGGGATTGTTGTACCCATGGGATCCCCATTTGGATAATCCTCATTGGGAGTCCCACATTGATTGGTTAAGGGAAGGTCTTGGGGCTTATATATAGGAGGAGTTCCTCCACCTAATAGACTAATCTTTTGAGCTGGATACTTACTCTAGATGGTGGCCCATTTGTTGAAAAATTATTGTTGCGCAAATCGGAAGCGGTCCGTAACAAGTAATGCCAACTAAAACACATTATTTGAGGAGTTTATTGAATTATAAGAATGACAAATGTCAAAGATGTGAAGAGAAGTGTTGCGTATGTTAAGCTTTTGAGCTCCTTGCTGAGTGTTAGTCAAGCATCATTGAATATTAGCTAAGCATTATTTTGTGTAGCTGACAGCTCAGAAGCAGGTGGTTACTTTCC
The DNA here is from genome assembly GCA_013180625.2 of Boswellia sacra. Classification (NCBI taxonomy): domain Eukaryota; kingdom Viridiplantae; phylum Streptophyta; class Magnoliopsida; order Sapindales; family Burseraceae; genus Boswellia; species Boswellia sacra. Next base: position 80,341 of record SNVD02013879.1, read on the forward strand.
AGCTAAGCAAGCTGAGTTAGTTAGAATATATATATATATATATAGTTACTAATTGTAAATAAAGATAACTCTCAAATAAAACAGATTTCTCTGGAAACATTCTTTTCTGAGTTCTTGATTTATGCAACTTGGTATCTGAGCTGGTTTATGTGGACTACTAAGAGCTTGAGAAACTGAATACGGGGCAGAAGTGAGTAATGTATCTATAAGATAGATCTTTGGTTTAAAAATACCAGCTTTGGACCTGGTTGTCATAGGATGTATGTTCATTGGTGATGGAGAACAGTTAATGGGTGATGAAGAGGCTAAATAAGAATCTAAGATGGCATTTGGAGTTGAAGAACAGAGAGTTAGTGATGGGAGTGGAGAAGGATTTGAAGGTAGCATCCAAGGAGTTTGTGAAACTGATGAAGAAACTGATTGAAAAGATTGATGTTTAGATGCTACAAAATTATTATCTTTAAAAAGAAATTGTGTCTCATGAAAGGCAACTCTCTTAGAATCATATATTCAACTAGAATAGTGTAAACACAAATAGCCTCAGTGGTGAGAACCATAGCCAAGGAATAAACAGAGAGATGTATGAAAGGAGAATTGATGTTGTTGATATGGTCTAAGGTTGGGAAAACATGCACAACCAAAGACTTTGAGCATGTTATAAGCTAGTAATTTTTAGAATATTTTCTGATATGGAGTGGCATTGTTAAGATCTGATGTTGGAAGTCTATTGTGAAGGATCACTGTTGTGTGAAAGGCATGCCACCAATAATGAAATGGTAATGTAGCTTGAGCCAAGAGTGCCAGTCCAATTTCTACAATAGACCTATGTTCTCTCCACAGCACCATTTTGCTAGTGCATATAAGACAAGGTGCCTAAAAATGATTCCAAGATTATCAAGGAGTGGCTTTAATGGCCTAAATTCACCACCCCAGTATGTTTATAGACACTTGAGTTTGGAATTAAATTGTCTTTAAACCATTAACAAAAATTGAGGAAAAATAGAAGTAACCTCATATTTGATGTGTAACGGATAAATCCAATAATATCTATTATATCTATCAACAAATAATAGATAATAGTTATAACTATCAATGGATTTAATAGGTGCTAGTCCCCATAAGTCAGCATAAGCAATTTCAAGAGGAAAATTGGCTTTATTATTAATTAGATGATGAATATGTGGAGTGACAATGCTTTCCTTGTTTACATTCTTCACAAATCAGTTTATTAATTCCACCAGAAAAAAGCTTGGATTGTTTGGCAACATAAGAAAGAGTAATGGCATTAGGATGACCTAACCTTATCTGCCAAGTAACCAGAGAAGAAATATTTGTAAACTTAGCAGCATTTCAGCTAACATAGAAATAGAAGACCTGGCTGAGGAGAGCTTTCCATCTGTTAAACATTTCTTATTAAAAAAAGAAACTGTTGTCCCTTTTCTTGTTCAGGCACTATAAGCTTGTATAATTCATGCTCAAGCTGACCTTGCAAAAGAATTGCCTTTGTATTCTTCTCCTTAACAAGATAGAGCAATGAATAAAATTCAACAAATATGTTATTATCGGCTGCTAGTTAAGAAATACTTATCAAATTCTTTTTGATCTCCAGTACATAAAGAACTTTATTCAACTTGATAGTCTTGAAACGGTTTAAACAATGCGAAGAAGTTTCACCAATATTAAAGATGGAAAGAGAGTTTGTGCACAGGGCTTTCATCCTACCAGAGCATTTGCGACCATGACATTATGTTAAAGCCTCTTTCATGACTTAAGAGAATACAAACGAGTCATGGGCACGTCTAGAGAAATGAGTCGCCACCCAGTTATTCAATTGGGAATGAATGGGGGTAATCTGATCCCTTGCTTCGGGAACTAAACTACCCTCATCCCTTCAAATTCAGAAAGTTAGGTACGAGTCTTTTAGCCCGCTCGGATATAAATTCGGCCTCCACTTGGGAAATAGCAAATGAAAATAACTCGTGTTGTTACTTAGTCCACTTAGATTGTTCGTTTTATACACACATTATTCATTTTATCTTCTTTAGGCATACGAGGTAATTATTCAATCAATGACAGTTGTACATTCATACAAAGAAAAGGGAAGGAGAATGGATTACATTTCCTTTCATACATGGGGGAAGGGGAGAGGATTACAACAGTTGTTATTCAATAATGAAGTAAATTCTACTTTAACACTTCAAATATTCATTCACTTATACAATTAAAATATTCAACAATAGAAAGCATATTCATGATTACAAAATCAATCAATTGGAGACTCAATAAATAGTGAATTCCTCACCATCACATATCAGTCTATTCAATGCTTATCAAGCCTCTTTCATGGCATTATACAATCATTCAATTATACTTTTAATCATGGTATATTCATACATTCATAATCTAGCCCAAATTTTGATAAATTCTATCATGGTAATTCTACTTATAGTTATTCCAGCATCATTCATATCAATTCATAGCATTTCTAACCTAAACATGATTCTTATGCTAAATCCTAGCCTAAACACAGCATTCATGGCATATTCTAGCCTAATTCAAACAATTATCAATCATAGTATTCAAGGGCAAAACAGTAATTCTTACATATTCTATGCTATTTCCTAGCATTCTTTCAAAGCAAATAAATTTTCCTAGCATGATTCTAGTTATGTGCTCTTAGACATGTTTTTAAGCATTAGCAAAGAAATTAAACTCCTAAGCATGATTCTAAAAAAGGAAGGAATTGCAAAACAAATTAGGTTAGTATAATTCATAATAATCCTAGACATGCTCCTAAACATAAAATTAAACCCTAAACATGCTTTTTCTAAGCAAAAATAATAATAATAATAATAAAAGAGAAAATGAGAGGGAGGAGAGAATCATGCTCTCAATATATACCCTTTTTGGGTTTAGAGCAATAAAAATGCATGAAAAAAATTTATACTGGAAAAGACTTTTCGAATTCTCGAGCATGTCTTCAAGAGAGAGAAAGATGATTGTATTTGATAATCGGTGTGTCTTGCAAAGTGAGAGAAAGGGGGTTTATATAGGAGAGGGGTGAAGATGGAAAAAGAAGTTTTTTAAGCTAATTTTTGAAAGTAAGCCAACAAGAGCCGAGGGGCTATCTCCAGACGGTTGGGTGGCCATCTGATAGACAGTGGACCATTGGCCAACAGCCGAGCAGCTATCTTGGATAGTCGGGCGGCTGTTTGATGGCCGGCCAGTCAATATCTCTTCGGCCCTTTCCTTTTTTTGTCATCTTTCGATGCAGTCCCTTCAGACCTTTGTTCCTTCGATCACGCATAACTTCTCGAGTTCAACTCCGATTTGTGATTCATAAATTTCATCAAATTTCTCCTAGATTAATTTTGGTGATTTTTCAAATCATATGTCGGTTTTTTAGACTCTTCACTAACTCCTTCTCACCCTTCTTTTCTTGACCCTCAAGGGCATTTTGTCATTTTCTTTGCTCAACATTTACCTTCATTTCATCATGGAGCAAAATATTCAGCGTCTATAGCTTATCCCCTACTTTGGAGAGGTTTGTGAGACACAAAAGTCGATAAAGTATTCTTACCTCGTCTTTCTTTCTTCCCCTACGATGTCTTCACCTTCATCCTCCTTCTATCAGACTTTCTTGTCATCTCTCTCTCTTCTTCTATTCATACAAAAAATGAGTCCATTAAAGGACTAAGGTGCCCATCTAAGGGAAAACGTATCCATTCAAGGGCGGATGTGCCCGTTCAAGGGCTAGAAAGCATCCTTATGATGTTATGATAAAACACTCTTTAGTGAACTTAATTCTTAGGATTTTTAACACTCTTAAGTGCACCTACTTCTTAGGGTTTGATAATACTCTTTAGTGCACCTATGGGCCTATTCTAAGGGCTTAAAACACTCTTAAGTGCACCTATTTCTTATGGTTTTCAACACTCTTTAGTGCACCTTTCCCTAGGACTTATGCCTATTCTAAGGGCTTAAAACACTTTTAAGTACACCTACTTTTTAGGGTTTTGAACACTCTTCAGTGCGCCTCTTCTTAGGGCTTGTGCCTATTATAAAGGTTTAAAACACTCGTAAGTGCGCCTACTTCTTAGGATTTTCAACACTCTTCAGTGCGTCTCTTCTTAGGGCTTGCGCCTATTCTAAAGGTTTGAGACACTCTTAAGTGCGCCTACTTCTTAGGGTTTCCTTCTAATGCATGGCTACTAGGAAAAACTCTATGATGCACTACTCCGCGGTCATTAGACCTTCTCATTCTTCAAGCCTTCGGCTAAGTATCATTCATACCTTTTTCGATACTTTGCATTCGCTGGGCTTTATGCCCTTTTTCTAAGTATGATTCATGTTTCTTCCAGTCTTTGTAGTCATTGGGTTTCATGCCCTTCTTTCGAGTATTCTTGCTCTATTCTCAATTTCTTCTGGTCCATAAGGGAAATCTCCTGAGTTCTTTATCATCATATTCACGTTGTTCATCTCTGACTCACTGGGGATCTGTCCCTTGTCTTTCCAAATTCTTGCAATATTCAAACATTTCTAAATGATGTAAAATCAATTTAAATTTTACCTTGTTCAGTGTGTTCTTCAACAAATAGCATCCTAGTATTGGGAGGAATTCTTCCATGTAATTCAAATCGAAGATTCTATTGACTGATGTTACTTGATAGGTGTCTATTTATGTATTACTTTTATATCAATTCGTCCATGTTTCTTTGCTATATTCCTTGGTATTTTTATGTTTTTGTGTGGTTTTGATGTTTGTAGGAGTTTTGGAGCAACTTGCACAAAAATGGAGTAAAACCCTTCATTTTCACCTCTGCTAGTCAGTGATCTTCTCGGATTTAATTGTATTGATATACAATGAACCCGATGACATTTTATATACCGTTGGAAAGCTCTCGAAGTCTATTTTCTGGAGAAATTTACGGTTTATAAATCCATTCAGTGTACAAAAAGTTGTAATCAAAACAGTGTGAGATGTATAGAAATATAATTCCACAAGTACTGTAGCATGTATAATACCTGTCTCTTATACACATCTAGATGTGTATAAGAGACAGGCAAGTCACTGTAGCAGAGTATTTAAACACATTTTAGGGTTTTATTTTCATAACTTGAAGAGGGGAGAACGTGGTGGAGGCTGCAGCTCTGCAATTCTTTCATCTCCTGGAGTTCTTGAAGGAGAAAAGAAGCTTGGAAAGAGGAAGAACTACAATCCAAAGAGAATTACATCAAATTTGCTAAGTTTTTCCCTCCCTTTCATTTTCTGGAATGTCTCCATGTTGTATTGTATTTACCACATTCTTAAACATGTGTAACTGAATCTGAATTGGTTGAGGGTGATTTCAAAGCCCCTGATATGGTTTTTGTAAGTTGATTGTGCAAAAGTTGTTATCCAATTCTCTAATTGAAGTTGCTTGTATTTTCCCATATCTAATGCTTATGATTGCTTGCTGATTGTATTTGGAATGGCCAACTGAATATAATCTGGTTGTTGTCTATTGCTAGAGTAGAAATCTTGATCCGTAATTGTCTTGAATTTCTAATCCTTAGTACAAAATTGTGATCAGAGATTGCAATTGGAGAATACAACCTAAGTTAAATAATCCGAGCTTGTGTGTTTATTGCTTAGATCCACCTATCTTTCTTATCGTAATGCATCCATTGAATTAAATTTAGAGAGCTTGTTCTAGGTTGTTTAATGATACGCGACTTAAATAAGAGCCTGTTTTGTTTTAAACAACAAAGTAAGGAAGATTGGGAGAACATAGCTTGTTGTTTCTACGGTTGATAATTTCAATGGTGTATTTGGGACATTCTTTGATAATTTTGCAATCTCATATCTGTGGTAGAGAATAATCCCTTAACCGATTTCATTTCATTGTGTATTTCTCAATTGATTTAACTTTGCATTGTATTATTCTTCATTTACTTTCGGTATTGAGTTTAGTTATCAATCAACAAAACCCCCCTTATTTAATTTATTGTTGCTGGAAAAATAACAAATTCAATTAGAATCAATCCTCGTGGGAACGATATCTACTTATCACTTTATTACTTGTGCGACTAGTATACTTGCTAGTTTCGAACGAATCAAGTTTTTGGCGCCGTTGCCGGGGATTGATTTTCTAATCGATTTGTTATTTTGTTTTCATTGTTGATTCATATTTTCTTTGTTTTTCTTTTCTGATTGTTTTTGTTTAGACAACATGGTAGTAAACTTCTATCAATTCAGTAGCGGATTTGAGCCACAAGTACCATGGAGAGTAAATGAGGTAAGCACTC
>SNVD02013881.1:0-85860 GCA_013180625.2 Boswellia sacra
GGATATGGAAGTCGAAATGAGGAGTCTTACGGAGGATAACGCTCAATTGAAAACTATGCTTAGTGAGTTGATGGGAAAGGGAAAGACCCCAAACACAGTCCCAAACACAACCCCAAACGCAGTCGCAAACACAACCCCAAACACAGCCCCAAACGCAAACCTAAACATCACACTTAATCAACCAACAAACCCCGCTACTCAGCCTGCGCCCAACCAATAACCTATGCTAGAATCTCCGATACTCGACTATGGACTTTATGTGGAAGGCCCTAGCCAACACCCTCATCAAGCCACAAATAAGGGAGGCCCAGACCAATATCCTAATCCTAACCAAGCAACAAATTTGGTAGGTCATGCTCTAGGAGATGGGAGAAAGGAGCTCGATTGTCAAAGTCACACTGCAAGCTCGAGGCCTCCTGCAAATACACCACCAAGGAACCTACTTGAGAGCAGGCATGGACATGGCAACGGTAGTCACCAGTTGATGAACCCCAACCAACAAATGGGAGGGTATTACCCGAGGCCCGAAATTCCTTCCTATCACTGCAACGGAATGACTCACTTTGAGCATATAAGACCTGATGGTCATTGCACCAGAAACCTTGAACTGGAAAACCATAACTATCGGGTAGGAAATCACGAAAACAATGAGCACCACAATCGCCGCTCAGAGAAACGCCATATTCATCAGAATATCGAGAGACATCCTCTCACCCAACAGGAGTTAGAGTTGAGGGAACTAAAACGAGAGATGGCACTTCTTAAACAAGCACAAGCAGGGGGAAACCCTAATTTTGCACTTGAGTTCAATTTGAATTCACCATTCCCGGATGCAATAGCAAGATGTCCTTTCCCTCCCAACTTCAACCTACCAGCCTTGAATTCGTATGATGGTCAAAAGGATCCTCTTGAACACTTGGAAGCCTTTAATGCATGCATGGCTGTGTACAACCCCACTGATGCTATGTCTTGTAAAGCCTTCTCGCTTACACTTACCGGACCGGCTAGGCAATGGTTTAGGTCTTTGGGGACAAACTCTATAACCACCTTTCAACACTTTTGTGATCAATTCTTGAGTTATTTTAGGGCATCAAGGAATATCCGTAAGCACAGCCACATGTTAGGGAATGTTAAGCAAAAGGAAGGGGAGTCCACCTTGGAGTATGTCAATCGCTACCATAGTGAGGTGACAAGTCTGGGAGCTTTCAAGGATTCCATTACCTTGAGTTCGTTCATGAATGGGCTAAAGCCTAATAGGATTTGGAGATACTTGTCTGATTTTCCAGCTGCTAACTATAAGGAAGCTTATTACACTACTCTAAACATGGCTAGAACAGATGAAGCTTTTAGTCAGAGGGTTCAAGATGACAAAGGTAGTTCTGCAGGCCACAAGAGGCAAAATGGACAATCCACCAAATCTAAGCAAGATCGATCTAAGACCAGACAATTCATTGAAAGGCAACCATCAAGTCCGAGACAGCTGGAACCCCAACCACAATACAAGGGATCCCAACACCAACCACTTCCTCAAAGACCTGAAGTTCATCATGCTGACAGCTACAGATCAGCCCATTATCAAGCAAACAATTATAGAACAGATCGTTGTCAAGAAATAAGTCGCCCAGATTATAGGCCGCGTGCAAGATTTGCCAACTACACAGCCCTCACTAGCACAAGGGATGAGATATTTGCAGCAATGCGTGCATCAGGCTTATTCAAGAAGCCGAGGCCCATCAAAACAGAACCTACAAGGCTGGATCGATCTAAGTATTGTGACTTCCATGAAAGCTTCGGGCACAACACTGTAGATTGCTATGAATTAAGAGATCAAATTGAAGAGTTGGTCAGGGCTTGAGAGTTACGAGAGTTTGTTGAGCAAGTCCGTGAAGCTTACAAGTATAAGGCAATCAAGGACGGCAAAAGACCAGCACATGAGGAAGACGATGCAAATGGGCAACCCAAGGTCCAAAGGATAACTACCATTTCGGGTGGAGCCAATCGTACTGGAGACTCCAATAATGCAAGGAAGATCTATGCGAGAAGGTTTGATAAGGAGATCTTTATGGCTAGTTCAAGCAAAAGGCCAACTACATTTCATGTCCCAATTATGTTCTCAGACGACGATGCTAGGGGCATAGTTCATCCACATGAGGATGCATTGGTAGTTACAATGATGATCGCCAATTTTGAATGCCAAAGGATTTTGATAGACACAGGAAGTTCTGTTAATGTTTTGTACAAGGATGCCTTTGATAGGATGGGGCTTAAGGAGTCACAACTACGCCCGATCCAAACTCCGTTAGTAGGATTTGCTGGAGAAAGGGTTAACTCCTTAGGCTCTATTTATCTACCTGTCAAAGCTGGAGATGGAAGACCCCAAACAGCCATATTAATAGAATTCACAGTTGTTGATCGACCAAGTGCCTATAATGTGATATTAGGGAGACCATTCTTGTATGAGACAAAGGCAGTAATTTCAATATATTGTCAAAAGTTGAAGATTCAGACGGGTGATGGAGTTGGGATCATGGCCAGTGACCAGCAAGCTTCTAGAGATTGTTATGAGGTATCTGTCAAACCATGCCACATGGTTATGGCGGCCTCAACAAATAATCAGCCTAGTCTAATAACTACTGGATCCCCGTCGAGAGGTGACAGAGAGGCGCATGATGAATTAGATCCTAGAGATAAGAAGTATGAACAACGAGCGAAACCGTTTGAAGAAATGAAGCTATTTCACTTGGACCCAGATAATGAAGATAGGTCAGTGAGACTTGGGAGCCGGCTATCGCTTTCATTGCAGCTAAAGTTGCAGGGTTTGTTGAAAGATTACCAAGATGTCTTTGCGTGGAGCCATGATGACATGCCAGGCATCGACCCATCATTGATTTGCCATCGTTTGAATATCAACCCAACAATGAAGCCGATTAGGCAAAAGAGGCGAGCTTACAATGCAGCACGCTATGAGGCAATGACGATTGAGGTGGACAAACTCCTACAAGCTAATTTCATTCGAGAAGTTAACTACCCTAGTTGGTTGGCTAACCCTGTTCTTGTGCAAAAACCTAATGGCAAGTGGAGAATGTGCATAGACTTCACTGACCTAAACAAAGCTTGCCCCAAGGATAGTTTTCCATTGCCAAGAATAGATCAACTTGTGGATGCCACAGCAGGTCATGAGTTAATGAGCTTCATGGATGCCTTCTCTGGTTACAACCAAATAAGGATGTACCCACCGGATGAAGAAAAAACAACATTCATTATGAACCGGGGGTTGTACTGTTACAAGGTCATGCCATTTGGTCTGAAAAATGCTGGAGCTACCTATCAAAGACTTGTGAATAAGCTCTTCAAAGAGCAAATTGGCAAGAACATGGAGGTCTATGTCGATGATATGCTAACCAAATCCAGTCATGCAGAGAAGCATGTTGAAGATCTAAAACAAACATTCGAGGTATTGAGAAGGCATCACATGAAGTTAAACCCAGAGAAGTGTGCCTTTGGAGTATCAGCCGGGAAGTTCTTGGGTTTCATGGTAAGCCAAAGAGGCATCAAAGCTAACCCTGATAAGATCCAAGCCATTCGTACCATGGAATCCCCTAAGACACTCAAACAGGTACAGGTACTAACTGGAAGGTTGGCAGCCCTAAGCCGATTCATTTCAAGGGCCACGGATAAGTCACGCCCTTTCTTCAAAGCAATGAGGTAAGGTAAAAAGATGGAGTGGACAACTGAATGTGAGGTTGCATTTCAACAGCTGAAAGACTACTTGGCAAGTCCTCCGCTTCTCTCGACACCCCAACAAGGTGAGACCCTATATTTATACTTAGCTGTTTCTATGACTGCCGTAAGTTCGGTGTTAGTCTGAGAGTCCGAAGGAATTCAAAAGCCTGTCTATTACACTAGCAAGTCTCTAGTAGACGCGGAAACTCGTTATTCAGCACCAGAGAAATTAGCTCTTGCTTTGGTAGTTTCGTCTAGAAAGCTCAGACCTTACTTCCAAGCCCATTCAATTTGTGTGGTCACTGATCAACCGTTGAAGCAAATCTTACAAAAGCCTGAACTTTCTGATCGTCTAACAAAATAGAGCATCGAGATAAGCGAATTTGACATCACTTTCTCTCCTAGAAATGCAATCAAAGCTCAAGCAGTCGCTGAATTCATAGCCGAATTCACCAACTGCTTAGAGGGGTGTGATGGTGATAAGCTGTTACTGAGGCAAGAAAGTGATACACTCCAGAAAAATGCAAAAGCATCAGACGATAATACCTTGCCACTCATGGACTGCCAAGAGATAGCAAGTTGGACACTGTATGTCGATGGAAGTAGTAATGAGAAGGGCAGTGGAGCTGGAGTTGTCTTGGTAAGCCCAGAAAACACCGAACTTTGTTATGCTTTGAAGTTTGGTTTTAAGGCATCCAACAATGAAGAAGAATATGAGGCAGTTTTAGCTGGGATGAGATTAGCGAAAAACTTAGGAGTTGAAAAGCTAATCCTCAAAAGTGATTCCCAAGTAGTTGTGAGTCAAGTGAATTTAGACTACCAAGCTAAGGGAAGCAACATGACAGCCTATCTCCAAAGGTTCAATGACTTGAAGAGGCACTTCAAAGAATTGAAAGTAGAAAGGATCCCACGAGAAGACAACCCACAGGCTGACTTTTTAGCTAAGCTAGCATCTTCTGCTGAGGTCAAAATGTCCAAGATGGTCCCACTAGAGTTTATCCCGAAACCAAGCATTCACCTTGATGATGCCGCCTTTGAGATAAAAGTAGTGAATCAACCACCGAGCTGGATGGATCCTATCCGAGCTTACCTCGCGATAGGGGAGCTCCCAAATGACAAATTGGGGGCAAGGAAGCTTAAATATCGGGCAGCTAAGTACTCTTTAATCGATGATGTCTTGTACAAACGGGGTTATTCCATGCCTTATCTAAGGTGTCTCAGTGATGAAGAAGCTAATTATGTGTTAAGAGAGATCCATGAGGGAGTATGTGGCAACCATTCCGGAGCAAGGAGTCTGGCTTTTAAAGCCTTAAGGCAAGGTTATTATTGGCCGACTATGCACACAGATGCTAAGTCCTTTGTGAGAGATTGTGACAAGTGCCAACGGTTTGCAAACATACCCAGACAACCACCTGAGAACCTTACCCCACTGAGTAGCCCTTGGCCCTTTGCCCAATGGGGGATAGACTTGATTGGCCCCCTTCCAATGTCTAAGGGTCAAGTTAAATTTGCAATAGTAGCTATTGACTACTTCACCAAGTGGGTTGAAGCAGAACCATTAGTAGCCATTACTGAGAAAAAGACCACAAACTTCATTTGGAGGTCTCTTATTTGCAGGTTCGGGATCCCACATACTATAGTCACTGATAACGGCAAACAGTTTGATAATGCTAACCTTAGAGAACTTTGTGAGCAACTTGGCATCCATCATAAGTTTTCCTCACCAGCTCACCCTCAAGGCAACGGACAAGTTGAAGCAGTTAATAAAGAAATAAAACATTTACTCAAAACCAAGCTGGAAGCACGCAAGGGGGCTTGGGCCGAGGAGCTTTACAACGTGTTGTGGGCTTACAGAACCACCCCAAGATCCACAACAGAGGAGACCCCTTACTTTTTATCTTTTGGAATGGAAGCTGTAGTCCCAGTTGAGGTAGGAATGCCTAACCTCCGAAGAGTCGCCCATAACCCAGGAACTAATTCTGAACAGCTTAGAATGTGCTTAGACTTGGATGAAGAGGCACGAGACATGGCACAAGTTAGATTAGCAGCATACCAACAAAGGGTGGCCAGGTTCTATAACTCCAGAGTGAAGGCAAGGAAGTTTGAAGTCGGAGACTTGGTCTTAAGAAAGGTGATGCTGAACGCACAAGAACCAGGAGTTGGAGTCTTAGGACCTAACTGGGAAGGTCCATACCAAATAGAGCAGGTACTTGGCTCGGGGGCTTATCGCCTGCTTCGCATGGATGGGACTAAAGTTAGGCATCCTTGGAATGCTAAACATTTGAAGAAGTATTATCAATGAAGAAACTAAACTTGGAGGAGCACCTCAGGTTTGGGATGATTCATACGTCTATCTTTTGAAAATAGTAAACAAGCTACATTTTGAAGGCCTAAGGGCCCCATTTCTTTTATTTCCACAAAGAGCGTAAGCGCTCCTCTTTTGTAAAGGACTAAGATCCTTATCCATTAAAAGGGCCAAGGCTCACTTAATGATGGAAAACCCAATGAGGTACTATTCATATCATGGCGCACCACGCTTGCAATTAATTACTATGCCAAAGTGGTTCATCCAAGGATGGAATCCTTTGAAGATGTCAAGGTTATGAGTACATTAAATAATAGCCTGACTTACTACTAACCCAAGGTAAACTTATCTAAGGATAAAGCACTTGGAGGAGTTAAACTAGTACATTCACTAGCAAATTTAGCTTATTAATAAGAATGCCAATTCAAAATATAGAAAACAATTCAGAGGGAAAAGCCTCTTGAGATTGCATGATATATCTCTCAAGCTATGCTAATTAAGTCATTTATTATGCGACTTGCAAAGTAGAAGTAACATCAATAATCAAGCCAAAGATATTTTACTAAGTGACATTGCAATGTCCTACCACTTTGCAAAGTCCTAGCACTTTACAGAGTCCTAGCACTTTGCTTATCCTAAAAGATGAAAGGTGGTTATGCGACTTGCAAATTAGAAGTAACATTAATAATCAAGCCAAAAGATTTTTTTTGCTAAGGTAAGTGGCTTTGCAATGTCCTAGCACTTTGCAATGTCCTACTACTTTGCTTATCCTAAACGATGAAAAGTGGTTTGGCATGTTATCAAGCAACCCAAAACAAATAACCCCATCAAAGGCAGTTATAGTGATTAAAAAAAAAATCATCATCATGCCAAAATGAAATATGATAGTGTGATACATTCCCTTATCAATAAAAGCTTAACAAAATAAATCAAAAAGGTAATGTAACACAGGTTCCTAAAATATCACTCATATGCCGAGGGGCTTCCCATGGGAATTTGATCTGCTTTAGAAAGAATCATCTGATGAAGAGAATCAAAGTTAATTGTAGGATGAAGCTCATGAAGACATTCCCTAAATAAATTGCAAAGAAAGTCTCCGGAGTTCTTGACTTCAAACTCTAACTCGTCAATGCGGGCATCCTTGTCTTTCTCGGATTGTCTTTGGACTTCAAGTTGTTCTGTCACGTTTTTAAGCTTCTCCCTCAGCTTCTCATTCTCCTCATCCTTGGAACGAGCAGATGTCGTTAGCCTTTCCATAGTTGCGTTATGTATTGCAACCTCCTGCTGCTTCCAAACATCATACTGTCGTCTTTCACTAATCAAGACTCTTAACTTCTCAAAAGAGGCTCTAATCACATCACGATGTTGGGCCAAGACAAAAGATCCCTGCAATTGCCAATATACGATAAAATATTAGGATGACAACTAAAAAGAATTTGAAAAATTAAACGCAAGACGAATATTAGTTCGTCAGCTGACTCACCAAAAGTTGGCTTACTATGGAAATATCAATGACTCTAAGTAGATCAAGATTATCAGAGCTCCTAGCAACCTCAGGTGTAAGGGTTTGGGCACAAGCTTGGATAAAAGAGGAAATTGGCCAACTTCTATCTCAATAGATTCAGATTGCACAGGAGAGGGTGTGTCTAAAATAGAAAGATTAGCAAAGGTTTGTTCTAAAGGCTTAACAAACACCTTGGCAAAATCCTCTAAATTAGAGGCCTTAGTAGATTCAGATAAAGGAGTAGCTGCTTCTTTTCTTGAAGGGATGCTTTCAGACCTCTGAGCAACTTCCTTACCCTTATGCTTCTTGGAAGGAACCTCTCCCTTTGCTACAACAGAATCATTGCCCTTTTCCATAACCCTCTTCCTTTTGGCTCTGATGTTATCCCATAAAGAACCACCCCCTGACTTCCTTGCTATCTTTCCTTTATGAGTTTCTCTTTGTTCATCTGCAAAAGAGAAGTATGAAAAGCATTAGTAACAGAGCAACAAATTCAAGCAAGAAATATGAGTAAAAGTGTAAAAAGTTGGAAGTTAACAATTCTAACTTTAATTTAAGGCTAACTCTTAAAACTTCAAAAGTACAAGTCTTGCCCCTTTAGCAAGAACCCAAAAACTTCACTAAATACGAATAACACCTAGATGCTACCTTCAAATATGAAATCCTCATCAACATCCCATTGATTTGGGTTCCTCACTTTAGGAAAGTCATCAATAAGCCCACTATCCTTCAAACCTTTTGGAAAAATGAGTTCATTTGCATCACGATTTGGGTACTGTAAAGCCTTGGTAATTCTTTTCTTTAGCTCCTCAGACAAAGATGGTTTTGAAACACGCCCTGCAAAAAAAAAAAACAAAACAAAAACAAAAACAAAAAAAACAAAAAGAGAAGAAGAAGAAGATGGAAGTGGTTAAACGGTTAAGTCAAGCAAAAGAAAAGATTGATAATTAAAGGTAAGTTGTTCGAGCAAAAGAGCATTCTTAGTCCCCAATTATAAATCCTTTGAGTATATAGTTCAAGAGATACTTACTAGGGGTGCAGAAGTCCTTGGGGGTATGGTTACCTTCATCATTAGGTGGGGCATCCCATTCACCGCCAACATAGAACCATTTGTTTTTCCAACCTTGGATTGTGTTTGAATTACCCCATATAATATTTTTTCCATCAGAACCTTTTATATCAAAGCCATCAGCATCTGGACCTTTAGGATCAGACCTCAAAGATAGACCATACCAGCCCACACCGTAACTTGAGAGTTGGCTTTGACACAAAATAGGTAGAGTAACTCATCAAGTGTGACCTCTTCCTTATTCACAAGCTGCCAAAGATGGTACAGAGCGGAAAGAATCCGCCATCCATTAGGGTTTAGCTGAGCTGGGGCTATCCCTATACGCCTAAAGAACTTAGCAAAAAAAGGTT
The DNA here is from genome assembly GCA_013180625.2 of Boswellia sacra. NCBI lineage: Eukaryota > Viridiplantae > Streptophyta > Magnoliopsida > Sapindales > Burseraceae > Boswellia > Boswellia sacra. Next base: position 8,952 of record SNVD02013881.1, read on the forward strand.
GAAGGGGAAGCCTCACTCCAAACTTGAAGAAGGATGTGTGGAAAAGAATCTCACCAGGTTGCCATTTAATTCCCTTAACCCCATATGTGGTCCTAAAGGTGACACTGTTAGGAACCCTATAGGCTTTCTAGAACCTAGTTATAAAGGCGTCATCAATAACACTTTCAACATTGCCCACTGCACAATTCTGAATATTAACAATTCTAGCATTTCTAATACGGAAGACTCCTCTTGAAGCTTTGGGAGCAGTCTCTTCCTTTGAAGAAGCTTGATCATCAGATATTTTAGAATTCTCATCTAAGTCATTATCCAAGGACTCAATGGATTCAAAACTTAGAGCCTCATTTGGGTCAATGATAGGGGGCTAGCAGTCCCTTCAGAATTCATTTCAGTTCTTGAACGATTATGACCACTTAACTGAATGGAGGCAAGACTAGTAGAGCTATGAACCTCAGCCTTAGGACCTGTTTCACCAAGAAATATCACGTCAGAATCAGAGGACCTATTTGATTCCGAAGGTTGTCTATTATATGAGTGGACTTGATCTACTGGAATAATACTCCAACCAATATTAGGAACATAAACAGAAGCAGCTAAAGGTAGAATATCTAAGGGAAGTTCGTGGGGATGATTAGCCTCAAGCCTATAAGAAGGGTTTAAACCCCTAAGCAAACTATCAATTTTTTGGGAACTAGAGTCGAAGGTTGGTGGATCAGAGCTCGGAAGTGAAGAGCCATCCATACCCAAGAACCCACATATAGCACACATTCAGAGCTGTCAACCTAGAATTCAAAGAAACTGTTGATTGTTACTATGCTCTCTCAGTTATATAAATTCTTATTAAAAAAGGAGAGACATCGTTCATCAACAATATTGCAGTCACTTGCATGATCAAAACAAATCAATAACAGGCATACAAGGTCTCTTCAATTGAATAATATTGTCATATCATATTACTATACATGAACAATAATATTATATCTCTTTATAACCAATTTTCCATGTAATATGAGTTGGCGAAATCCTATTAAAGATAAGAAGTTGGTTGTAAAATTTAATTATAAATATAGCATGGCTCATATATAAGACATATTTCATATAAGTATATATGTACATGTATTCAGTTTAAAAAAAAAAAATTTGGAGCCAGGATAAAGTGAGCGGAGAAAGATTTAGACGAAATCGAAAATTGGGAGGTAGAATTATGGCATGCTTTACACCGAATTCTCTCAATCTTTTACATGGAACCTAGGAATAATAGCAAAGTAAACACATTTTATTAGCATCCTCATTCACTATTTCAATTTTATCATTTTTCTCATGCTTTTTAATTACAAAAGCTTCATATCTTCGCTAAAGGGGTGGGGGAAAGCTATATTTCAAAGACAACGGTATATGAGTATAGAGAGCTTAGTGCTCGCTCACGTTATTGCCTTCATATAATAATGTATCTACTATATGCTCATAGTTTTAATAATCATCACAACGGCATCGTGTCACTACTTCATCTCCCTCGTTTTTCTTGCCATTACCGAATGGAATTCATAATATATCATTGAATAATTTTACTGCTACATGTAACCGAAATCTATATCTGGGATTTTCATTCCTTAGTACAGCAACATCTATCATGTAAGAGATATAAATGGTTTCCAGTTAAAATTCGACACAAAACGGAATAATCTAGACTGATAGACAAACACAACATTGACAAAAAAGTTACAATAAATGGGGTGGATGTTAGCTACACACTCACAAAAAAGATATATAATAACAAAAGTCAAGCACACACTTAAGCACTTTTGTCCACACCATTTGCCAATTCCAACTGAAACGATCAACAAAGCACACGCAAGAGAGAGAGGGAGGATTTGTTATTGCTTATCTTTTTCCTTTTGCACGTTTCATAGAAACTTTGTTGATGGGTCCCATTGAATTGTGATCATTATGGACTCTTAGACGCAATCATTTAAGAATTCAATGGGTTTTATAGTAATGGGTGGTTGATGAAAGCTACCACATGTCTTACTTAGAGGTTTGATAAGAGATTAAAGATTGAATAACCCTGGGGATGGTTTGAAAGTTAAAATGATTTTTGAGTTGGACATGTTGTAACCAAAGCAAAGCAAGATGACTCGACTCTTTCACAGGACTCTATTGTGTGAAAACTAGACATTATTTACATGATACAAAAAGATTAAAAAAAATGAATGAAAAATATAAAAAAAAATGAAACATTGATATTTACCAACAATCCTACTGAATTTGATTGGTGGCAAAGGCTTCAACAGTTTCGAAAGTTTGAAACTTGCTTTAGACGACACAATGTGTAGCTCCTCAATCTCTGCGTGCAATAAAATAAATGATATTCAGATGGATCTGGAGCTATTAATAATATTAAGTTTGCAAAGGATAAAAATTTGAATTTTTAAGAAACCGCTATTCAAAAAAAAAAGAAAAGAAAAAAAAAAGAAGCATTATTTTATCTCCACACACAACCATTCATTTTCTCCTTGAAACAATAAAAATTGTAAATCACCCCTTTACAACTTCAAAATCGTTTCTTGACAAAAGACAGTTATATTTTCTAAGATAAGTGCTACAAAAATAGGAGATATAAATATACTCATTTGAAAGACCGAAAATTTCATCAATCCAGCAACTCAGAATTCTTGAGGTCATTGAGGAACTAGCTTTTCTACTTGTTCAGGATCTCCATCAAATGTTCCAGAATCTTAACTTTGCTTATTCGCAAAATACCCATAACAGTGAAAAAAAAAAAAAAATGGGTGAAGGAAGGACTAACCTTTCTTGGATTTTCTAATCTCGCTTTGCCAGTCAACGCGGCGTCGGGCCCTCCTCACTTGCGGCTACCACCCATGCCGTTTTGAAGGAAACAAAATGCCTAGATTTGAAAAAGAGAGCGAACAAGGAGGTAAAAAAAAAAAATATCGCGACCGTGAAATCAAAAATAGGATCACTAATATATATATATTATATTCCATGAGTCATGCGGGTGTTTACTGGATCAAGAATGGTTTATAAATATATCACTTATGTCCACGCAAATCCCAATGTAAAAAGGAAGACTTATTATTATATAATATATATGTATATGTTAATCAAAGCAAGTTATAAAAGGATAACGTGATCCTTTCTAAAGAGAATGTCATTTCATTTGGCCATCCTTGCTGCGTGTCATTATCAAATTAAAAGTAAATAAAAAAAAAGAGAGAAAGAAAAATTGGCTCTTTATTAGTTCTTTTGTAAAAGGTCTGTATTAGAGTACTTACAAATTATAAAGAAAATTAATCACTTGTGATAAGAAATTTAAGACATTGAGTTTTTATAGGAAGATTGAAGTCCATAACAAAAGGCACAATTGGTCAAAATATAACCACTTAGATTAAATGGATGCTGACTGTGAGTCTTTGAAAAAAGACGACTCTGAGTTGAATTTTTTGTAATTGATTAGTCACAAGTCCTCACACTTCGGACTCGCGACTAAGGGGGCTAATGTAGATGGTAATTTGTCATCACTCAAGTAAGAGACAAATCCGCCCTTCTAATTCAACCCAAGAATCATAAAGCATCAAACATTGGTAGGTGGACTTTCCAAAAGAAGAGCTTACCAAGGGCAATAACAAAGAAACCCCTAGACTTGGGTTATAAACCAGTTCATGAGCTAACGCAAATCAGTTCTAGGCTGTCTATAGTTGACTAAAGGAAAGGGCAAGGACTTTCCTGAAGATGATTGTTAACTAACGGAAAGGGTAGAGACTTTCCTGGAGATGATTGTTAACTAACAGAAAGGGCAGTGACTTTCCTGAAAATAATTGTTAACTAACGGAAAGGATAGGGACTTTCCCAAAGATAATTGTTAACTAACGGAAAGGGCAGGGACTTTTCCGGAGATGATTTTTAACCAACAGAAAAGGCAGGGACTTTCCCGGAGATGATTGTTAACTAACGGAAAGGGCATAGACTTTCCCGGAGATGATTTTTAACCAACAGAAAAGGCAGGGACTTTCCCGAAGATGATTGTTAACTAACGGAAAGGGCATGGACTTTCCCAGAGATGATTGTTAACCAATAGAAAAGGCAAAGACTTTCTCGGAGATGATTGTTAACTAACGGAAAGGACAAACTTTTTCGGAAATGATTGTTAGCTAACGGAAAGGGTAGGGACTTTCCTGGAGACGATTGTTAACAAGCAGAAAGGGCAGGAACTTTCTCGGAGATGATTGTTAACTGACGAAAAGGGTAGGGACTTTCCTTGAGATGACTGTTAATTAAAAGATAAGAGTGAAGACTTCCTCTAAGACATCCGTTAACTAAAGAATAGGAGGTGGACTTTCCTAAAGCCAGGAGTCATGACAATAAAGGTCTGGAAACCAACAAAAGTCTCAGCGACTACCCAAGTGATATCAACAATTTAAGTCTACCACCGAGCACTCAAATGACCAGCTGACTCTAGGGTTAGACTTATTCAATAGTTAGCCATTAGGAACAAGCTACAACACAAAGAGGGCTATTGAGGGATGCCACATCAGATGCCATATGGCAAGTCCTTATTGCCTGGGAACTAGGGTTCCTGGAATTCCTTAGAAACGTCTAGAAGGTTGGGTAGGCCCTTACGATCATGACACCTCATAGGATCGAAAGGTCAAGATTTAGGTTAAGGAAAATGTCTCATATAAAACTAGAGGATGAGGCAAGGGAGAGAGGAGAAAAAAACCCACAAAAAATTCTTTAACACCTTCCCGAGGAAGATACCCTAAAAAGCTTTATCTGCTCTCTTCAAAACTCAGCCACCCACTTTCCGCTTATTTTTCCTCCATTACTGTTCCATTGCTTCCACACACTTACACACTTTCAAACACCCAACTTTCTTGATTTTTTACCTAAGTAAAGCCCTCAAGCTAACTTGACCGTCAGAGGGTTTACGCCGATGAAAAATCCGGCGACCTTTGACATCTTTTTGTGCTGCAGCCATTGAAGGAGTTCAGAGGTTTTGGCTACCACTATGAACACATCCTGGAGCGATCTTAGTACCTGAAGAGGAAGGAATTAGAGGGTTAGCTGTCACTTTCAACTATCAGAGGCTTGTCTCCTTACTCTCACAACCGTCATTTTCGTCATGTCAGTGCTTGTCCCTAGGTTATCAGAGGTTTGTCTGAAGGTACTCTTGAGTCTCTGATTTTTGGTGTTCTCCCTTGTTGCGGTCTCAGACTAAGTCCTAGGACTTTGTTGAATATTCCATTACTCGTTTGGAATCCATTTACATTGTAGCTCAGAGATTTATCCTGTTTCACTTTTGGTATTTCATTGAGTCATTATCAAGTCTATCAAGTATCGTTACTGTTCATCCATTATTTAGTCCTAAGCCATGTCTTCAAAATCGGATCGATATGTACCTGGCAGAAAGTCCCTATACTTCTATTCTCAACAATGAACATCTAACACTTAAGGTCATCTAGGTCATTTGTCACTAAATTTCCTTACGTGTCTCATTCTAGTTGTGGCCATTTTTTGGTAACAACAAGTAGTGAGGAATAATCTAGAGATGATGCAAGGTAACGCGGGGTAACGAAGAACTTAGTTATATGTTAGAAGGTTATTTTAGATATCAAGTATAATCTAACGAGATAAAAATAAGAGTTTGAAATTTTTAATTGAGTGGGTTTAGAAATGATAGCTCAAAAAGAAAAAAGTGACACTTATTTTTTTCGGCTTATTGGAGCCTTGCCCATCAACCCGTTCGCCCATAATGTCCAACAGGCAATCCAACAATTGAAGGATTTGGCTCACCTTTTAAGCCTTTTACAGGCAACGGGCTGCACCTTCAGCCTGTTAAGCAATTAAAAAAAAATTAAGATTTAGTTATTTTCCCAAACACCACCTGAGCTTGGTTATTTTTGCTACATACCCTTAAAAAATTCGATGCCTCAGCAAGTTAGCATGGGGAAACCTAGTTGTGAACAAGTGTTTGATATGTAGGTATAACCTCATATCAATCAAATTCTACGACTGTTTTTATTAAATGAACTTTTAATAATGACTCTACTTCTAAGAGAATTAAAGAAATTTAGCTTAACTTATTTTTTTTTTGTAGAAAGAAAAAGCATGTTTTGAAAAGTTCGAAGTTGTTAAAAAAAATTAAAATGTCCATAGTGTTTTGATTAACAAATAGTTAAATGCAACATTATAATCCCAAATGCAATATTGATTTTTCATTGTGCGCAATTTGATACACTAAAATAACTACTGTGAATTCAAATTTTTCTTAATCACAACATTATTTAAATACTAAAAGAGTAAATAATGAATCACATTCAGTAACGTAAATTTATCCCTTATAAGTTTGAGCAAAATTAGTGGAAATGCAGTTTTTTTAGGAGGTTAATTTTGTTGTGTTGTTGAGAGTGGTGAGAGAACACCAACAATTATATTTTAGCTATTTATTGTTATTATTTTTGTACATGATGACCTTTTGAAATTTTAACCTAAAATTTTTATTGATTTAATAACATTATGAGGTCAAGAAGATAGTTGGATACTTAATTTGGATCTTAATAAACTCATATAAAAGGGAATACAACTTAGATAGTTAGATGTGAAGAGATTTTAAGATAACTCATTAACGTATGAAGCACACTTAAGCGTAAGAGTGCTCTAGACTTTTTCTTCACAAAGTTTTGATAGAATTTAAAACTTATATCTTCTGTTTTATGCTTTTATAATTTTAATTTTTTTTGTATTATAATTACTTAATCACCTGACTGTTTTATTTCCTGTCGGCTTTTACATATAATATAAGCATAATTTAAGTGGGACTTTGTGGCAGCACTAATTGCTACTATAAGCCTAATATTTTCTTATTAATTTATGTTTTATTCAATTTTGGTTAAAATAGTCAGCAATCTAAAATCCAATCAAATCACCTGACTACATGGGTTGTAAGGGTTTATTATATTTATTTGTTACCAGTTAAGGAAGACAAGAAATATTTAGTTTTGATATCATCATATATATCAACCCAAAACGCTTCAGCAATTATTAATATTTAAGTTCAACAAAAAAAAGTTTAACTAGAAAAAAAAAACTGAAAATGAGTGATTATAACCCTTACTTTCCCAGATGCTCATGTTTCTTAAAGAGTGATAAGATCTTCAAATGCACTCAGATACTCATGTTTCTTAGAAAGAGCCGGGAGAGAGAGAGACTCTAACACGTAATGAGAATTTTACCGCTCTAATGCATCTATATTAAGCTTGCTTTGGTTGGTCAGAAGCTTGAAAAGTTGAAGACACAAAAGTTTAAAGTCCACTGATGGCAGACAACTTGGAATGCACAAACAATGCCAAAGCCAAGTGCAACTCTTTCACTTTAAAAATTTAAGATTTATTACAACACTATTGCTGTAAAATCTTCTAATATATATAATCATACATTAGTATTCAATGAAAAATACATAAAATTATAAATAAAACTCCAATATAAAAGGGGTTTTCATTTATATTGTTTTCAAGGGTAATATATGTTGACACTGATTTGGTATTCTTGAAAACCCAAATCTCTAATTAAAAAAAAAAAAAGAAGAGAGAATTATGAGTATTGTAAACGTTATGGTGTAAAATAATTTAGAAAAACAAAAATAGGAGTGTAAAATAGGATAAAGCAACAATTAATTTGTAGCCAATACTGGATTGGTGGATTGTCAAATAGTTGCTTTCACAATTTTATCTTTAATTGCTTTTGTGCCAAACCCATACACAACTTTATTATTAAAACTTTCATGAAATTTAAACACGTGTAAAATTGGGTTAATTAGCAAATTAACATTGACATCTAATTGTTCAACTAAAAAATTACAACTTAAAAGAGTTCCACCACCATTGCGGGCCCCTTTAATAATAACTTTATATATTATCCCATATGAAATATATTTGTATTTGGAGTTTTGCATATGCAATTCACCCATTTAAGACTCTTATAAAACACTAATTTGGTCTTTGTAATAATCACATTTAATATTATGCCCCCACTGTGCTACCATTTGCTAATCTCCAATTATCATGTATCATGTGTCATATATGTAAAGTTCTCCATGGTGCGACCAAATATGTAATAATATGAGGGGTTAATTTAATAAATAATAGATTTATTTAGTATATATTATTAATATATGTTTATTTCATGATTACATTGGATTTGAATTTAAAAGAAATATTTTGATTTTGAATGAAAATTAATATTATGTTCTTGTAAATTGTACACTTAATTCATATATCATGTAAAATTATCCATACTACAACCAAACACAATGAGAATGACAATAGATATAGTATTCGTCCAAGTTTAACTCCCCAATGGATAATAATTATATCAATAAAAGGAATTATTCTATTAAATAATTTCATTAGAAAAATCTGATTTCTTTGCACTCAAATTATTACTTTTCACATCTACATTCCTGAACACACCCACTCTTAAAATTTTAAACATACAATTGTTGATAATTCTATAAATTATTCCAAACAAATGTGTCATCTTATATGTGTCAATATTGACATGTAAATAACGATATATGTTTAGGTAAATGATATAACAATTAATGTTATAAAAAATATTTATTGAGATACCATTTAGAATATATATATATATATATATATATTAAAAAAGAAACTCCAGAATAATATCGCAATTCATAAAGTATCAAGTATCCTGTCAAAAAAATATACCACCATGCATAAACAGATTCAGATTTGACTTCTAAATTTCAAATTCTAATAAGATAAATAATAAAGATTTTATAACATTAAAATAGAAAGTATTTAATGAGTTATCACATACAAATCTTTAAAAATTAAATACTATAATAAAATAACCATTTCATTAATTATAAATATCAAATAATTTTATCGATATATATAATATTTGATAGTACTCTATATGTTTTCTCTAAAATGAATTTTAGAGATTGGACTCTTTGTTCTTATTTACTTCAACATTTTTTTTTTGTTTTGATCTTCTGTTTGTAAAATAATAAGAAGCAAAAGACATTGAATTGAATGCAGGCGTTGTTATTGGAGTGAAAGAATCGAATTGAAATGGCAAACGGCACTGAAGTAGACCAATATTATTGATGACCAGCTGTTTGTAGTTTGACTTGTCTTTTACTGCCACTTTGCTGTCCAAAGCAAATTAGTTTTCTACCACCTTCAGTTATCCACTTATACATATATATACTTATATCCCTGTCAGTTAATTAACTTTCATGGTCTCAAATTTTTAGATGCCACCGTTTACTTCCTTGATGTTTTAAGGGAATATCATTTATGTCCTCCCTTGACAATAACATTTCCTATTACAATAATTCTACACATATAATTAAGTTATAAGACTTAATTCACATAAACTAATGTGTGACAAAATTATCACTTCAATTGTTAAAAAAAAAATCTTCCATCCAATAAATTTGTTTTATACATGTTAGGTTGCTGAACATATAATGTACTTGTTATTTTATTATTCATAAATCTCTTAAGCTATGACAAGACATATAATATCATGATATATCGAAAATATTGTTCAAACTCAAATTTTCAATTCTTTAAAACAATTAATAAATAGGATTTTTTTGATATATATATATATTTTAAAATTTTGGGATTGTTAAACTTAAAAGACTTCACTAATTAATGATAAGATGCTCAATGATAATATTTAAGATGCTGAGAAAAGTTGTGATTTTTTGTTATGATTTAAAAAATTCTATTTTTCTTAAATAATGAGTCTAATTTTAATCCTTAATAATTAGACTCAATACCTGGGATGAGATTTGAAATAATTATTTGAAAAGAGTAATATTATATATAGATAACAAAATCTTCTTTATTATTTTTTAAAGGCAAGAGGAGAATATGTCGTGCTTAAATTTTGAAAGGACGAAAATGAAAATTTCAAAACTTTTAGGAAAGTTGGGTAATATTTCCCAAAGTATTATAAAGCCACCAGGCAGGCAGGCAGGCAGCGAGCGGAGTCAGCCGTGAAGCATTAAAGGTAGCAGCCTCATTCATTCGCAATTGGCTCTGCCAACGGAGCACGTGCTTGCGTTATGACTGCGTATGAAATGACGTTATCAACAAAAGCTAATCTCTAACAATCACTATATATAGACGTATAAACCACCAATAAGTGATCAAGCAAAGCCTACCCAACACTTTTTTCTTGAATCTAAATTGATCATAATATCATCTTTGAGAGTAATGAAGGATCATACTCGTAATTTCATACATGGGCTGAAGCCAGCCTTGATGATGGTGGTGGTTCAGGTTGTATCTGCCGGAGTAAATGTGCTTTACAAAGTAGCAGCAAATCAAGGAATGAGCTTGTGCATTATTGTTGCTTATAGATTCATATTCGCTACAGCTTTCATGATCCCTCTTGCTCTCATTCTTGAAAGGTATTTCCTCGTCATTCTACCATCAGTATTATTGTTTTCTTCTTTGGATAAATTTTCTATTCCTCTCGAAGGGAATTGTTTTTCACTGTGTTCCCACTTCTTCTTGAAACTTTCACGAAAATAAAAGCTTTTAAGAAAAATGAAGAGAAATTAGAAATCACTAGAAGAAGTCATGAACTTTCAAGAAACAGCAAAAGGGTTCTTGTATCTGGCTATTTGGATTGTAGTAATCTTTTTTTCTTTTTATTAATTTTTGGCAGGAATGTAAGACCGAAACTCAACTGGAAGATACTCTCCCAAGCTTTTCTATGTGGGTTATTCGGGTAAGTTAATTGATTAATATATATACACAAAATAGTTCAATTTCCAGTAAGAATTTGGCTTAAATAGGGAAGCACACATTAAAAGCCAAATATCTATATATCGTTAATGACGCGTGCAGTTGGCAGCCACCTGTATCACACAGTTCTCTATTTATATGCATGGCCGTGTAGTACGTGACACTGTTTGCCAAATCACGACTCAAAATGGCCCAAATAAATAAATATATATACACAATTAATGAAAAGTTCAATTTACTTTAGAATAACCAATTGATCATGCTCATAAATATACTGACAAGCAATGAACGTACTGGATCTGCAGGGGATCACTATCTCAAAATTTGTACTTGGAGAGCTTGGCATTAACGTCTGCCACATTCGCTTCAGCCATGGCCAATCTCATTCCAGCAATTACCTTCATTTTGGCCATCTCCTTTAGGTACTTAATTACACTCTGCCTCTGTTGTAGTTGCAGAATAAGAATTATCATCATCATATGTAATTAAATAATAATCAGCTGCTTGTGTTCACAGATTAGAGAGGTTGGAAATAAGAACAATGGCTGGAAAGGCAAAAGTTATTGGAACATTATTGGGAATCGGTGGGGCAATGCTTCTCACGTTTTACAAAGGAGTAGAGATCAACATCTGGTCAACAAATGTTAACCTTCTGCACCATGGTTTCCACGTGGCTTCACCGCAAGCTGACTCTACTAAAACCTTCTTGGGCTCCCTATTGGCCGTCGCAAGTTGTTTCACTTATGCTTTGTATTTGATTGTGCAGGTAAACATTCCTCTCAAATGGCCTCTTGGAATATATACATATATTATCAAATCAAAATATTATGGTTTTACTTCGATCTTAATTAGTTAGCCAAGTTTATGTTTTAAGTAGTGAAGAATTTATACTTATTTTTTCGACCACAAAGTAACCAAGTACAGCTCCAGAACTTAACCTTATGCACAATAAGTATTCTGCCAAACATCTCAACACCTTGTGACAACTCAACATATTCAATATTTGGCTAGTTAACAATTTTGACACCCTGTAACAACTCAACATATTCAACATTTGGCTAGTTAACAATCTTGACACCTCGTGATAACTCAAAATGTTCCATGGTTTGATTCCAAACACCATACTTAATTTGGTTATTTTTACATTTTGTAAAACATTAAATTATATATATTAATTTTATCCTAGTTTGAATTAATTTTTGTTTCATTTTATATATAGGCTAAGATGAGCGAGAAATACCCATGTCAATACTCAAGTACGGCATTGATGTGTTCAATGGGAGCAATCCAAGCTGTCATATTTGCACTATGCAAAGAGAAGGAGTGGAGTGAGTGGAAGTTAGGCTGGAATATTAAGCTTCTTACTGTAGCTTACTCGGTATGTATACATAAAATACATTTTGTCATCAATATTAAATAACTACTCTGGATAGTAAGCATTCCTTCATTAAGCTAGTTATGAAGGCATTGCTTGTGGTGCAGGGAATTCTGGCTTCTGGATTGATGGTGACTTTGTTATCTTGGTGTGTTCGAATGAGAGGGCCTCTATTTGCTTCTATCTTTAATCCACTTATGCTTGTTATAGTAGCTTTTGTTGGTTCTTTAATACTTAACGAGAAGCTACACTTGGGCAGGTAATCAATAATTTATTTTTCTTTATGTTTTGTAAAAACAATATTAGAAAAAAATTTGTTTTCTTTTCATTATAATATGTTTTACAAATTGTATTGTTTCAGCATACTAGGAGCAGCATTGATCGTATGTGGACTCTATGCCGTGTTGTGGGGTAAAGGACAAGAGATGAAGAAGATAAGCCAATTAGTGCCATCAAAAAGCTTTCGAGACGAATCTGAGTCAATTGAGCTTGTTATCACCTCTCCAATGTCCCAAACTACTAATATTAACCACAATGATAAGAGTGACACCATGGATGAAGACATTTCATCAAAGGAAAATGAAGAAATAGAAGCAAAGAAGAAAGTAAATGTGGAAATATCACAAAGGGAACACGAAGAAGATAATATACAAGTATTTGATGAAGACACATCAGCCAATGATAAAGAAGAAACGTAATTTCTAGGCTTAATTAGTAACAAAATGTATCAAATTAAGTTATGTAACTAGGCATCTAGTGATTCCTTTGCCTTCTAACTATGCCATTTTGGTTGTGAAAGTGGAATGGCATCCAATTTGAATTTTTAACCCTAGAATATAGTCTAATAGAATATAATGTTGCATCTTTCATTTTTTTTTAATTAATTGAGCAAATTAAAGTTCGTCTTAAAGAAAACATATGCATTAGAGTAAAATTAGCTGTCAATCAATCAGTATAAATGGTACATGATTTTCGCAGATATTTCTCATTGTATGTTAATGTATATAGCCTTGGACCAAACATATATAATAGAGTGGTGCACCCTTTAAACTACTTTAAACGCACGGCCACTCTATACAGTCATCATAAAATTGTAAAATTATTTTCTTAACTTATTCATAGCCTAATATTTCATATCTACATTAATTAAGTAAATATTCATCTTCTACAAATATGTCTCCTACCGTTTCCATTTTTTTTTTTAAGTTTAATTCTACTTAAATTCTTCTTAATATACACTTAATCTTAGAAAGGAAAGAAGCATAATGTTTAGCTCATTTATATAGGAAGTAAATTTTCCCATTTTGAAAGCAAATCTTAAACATTATCTCTTCATCATCTCAAACTTTTATTCATCTGAAGAAATCTTTGATCTGCATGCCATTTCTGTAGAATTCTCAGTTTTCTGAACAATTCCAAAAGACTTTTCCGTCCTCATTCATTTACTGCCATAAATCACTTGATTATACAACTTTGATGCAAAGGATTGCACGATGCAATATCTATGGAACTAAAAATGAGTGGCTATGAGGTATGATAAAGAGAATTAAGGGAGAACTTTTGAGAAAAATAAGAATATCTATTGTTTAATTGTTTTCCTCAAATTTTCAGAACAAATCATCAATTAAGTAAGAATGCAGTACAAATTGTTTAAGGAAATGAAAATTATTCTAAAGAGAGAGACCAATGATAATGATGAGATTGAAGATTTTATCTGAGAGCTTTTTTTGATACTAGAAATCGTAAGGCTACATGCACCCCAAAATACGTTTTACACATTCCAAATTTAATAACATATTAGATACCTAAATCAATTATTAAGCAAATTACTATTTGTAACATAAGAAAAACAAATAATTTTACTTCATACTCTATCTTGCTTTCCATTCCCATTTTGTTTTCTGTAGACTTCTTCTTCAACAGCACCAACATCCCTCACTAGACCCGATTGTTGGCCACACAAAAGCTAAAAGGGGGGAAAAAAAAAAGCAACCTAGGTTTTTTCAATTCATCGCTTAAATTAATGAAATTTAAATGGCAGAATGTTGAGAAAACTTGACAAAAATACAAATAACAATAATATATAATAAATTAGGATCGTATGAAAACTTATAAAGTTTAAATAAGCATAAAAAATGCCTGTTTGAGAAGAACTTATCCATGTATTTTTTCGATTTATGATTACAAATAACACATGATGTGGACAAAAATAAGGCTTTGGTAAGAGAGTGACAAACAATTGGCAACTTAAAATTTTGTGATTGTGATTTCGGAGGGAAATTTTTTCTCTCAATATGTCGCCGGAGTTACTGTTTACTCCGGCCGTTTGGCGAGTTAGCCTTTGAGTTTTACGTATGTGGTAGATCGAGATACCCTGAATAATTTTTCCTTCTTAACCCACCTCGATTTCCAACCAGAAAGGGCTAAAAAACGCAGAAGACAGTGTTCGGATTTACTGTTCATAACTGCCACCGTCGGATTGACTTTGTCTCGAGTTTCATTTTTACCTTCAGCAGTATCACTTGATTCGGCCCATAACCCCTCCGTTCGCAGCGTCAAAGTTGCAGCATTTCACTATTTACCGCCGCGAAGGGGCGAGTGAATATTCACAGCCACTATTGTCCGCTTTGTGTCAGCCCGATCTACAATTTTTCCTTCAACAATATCACCAGATTCGACTGTCATCCCCTCCATCCACAGCGTTTTATTTTACTATTTACGATCGCTTTTCCGTCAAAAGGAGAGTGGGCTGTCACCTCTACCACTAAGTTATAGATCAAGGGACGCTGGTCAACTTTCCCTTCTTTAGCATCATCAGATTCCTAGCAAATTTGCCTGAAATTGCGATTCTTTTTTCAGAGGATACTATTTATAGAGGCGGTGGTACTGTTCATCCGTCGGTTACTGTTCATAAAGCTTTTTAGATTGCTCTTCGGGTTATTTCACGCAAGTTTGCATCTTGGGCTCCCCCCTGATTCCTTGTGGATTGCCATTCATAAAGAGGTGACGACGACTTCGGAAGCCGCGCCGCTTCGATGCCCGGTTTGCTTTCGTTTTTCATCTATTTTTCTGAGTTTACATTGTATTTGATTTGTGATTAATGGATCCTGCCAAGTCAACTTCTGGCTCTTGGGCTGACAAAATCAAGATCACTGAATCGAGCACCTACTGTAAATTGAATCCGATTTCTCCCAAGAAACCGGGTACAATCCTTGAGATCCCAGATGAGATCCTCGATGAAAATTTGACTGAATGGCATAGATATCTTGTTAGTTTCTTCCCAGGATATGTGATGCATTTTCGTGTTGCACTTTCGATGGCCATGCGTGCATGGAAATCTTGTGGTCTTGAGGACCTTCGATCTACCGGGAAGGGGATTCTCATCTTCCGTTTTCGAACTGAGGATAAAGCTCATAAATCTTTGCTCGCGGCCCTTGGATGTTTGGAGGTAAATATATTCACTTACAGCCATGGCATCCGCATATTAATTTTGAGGCAACTCAAATGCCGAGAGTCCCGGTCTGGATACATTTATATGGCCTGCCGTTTCCTTTATGGACAACCAACGGCCTCAGTATTATTTCCAGCATGGTTGGGGAGCCTGTCTCTTGTGATAGAATGACCCCTGATCTCTCCAGATTGGAGTATGCGAGGGTATGTGTTATTATTAATGCAAATAACCCTCCAGTTAAGAACTTCGAGTTCAGATGTAAACGCTCTCCTAAGCCCATCCATATTAGAGTTAAATATGAATATATTCCAAAACGTTGCCCCATATGCTGTAGGTTTGGTCACCGTTGTGAACCAGAAGTGTCCTCAAATGAAGATGAGAAAGAGGCAGACCCCACCGATACTACCCCTTTGAATAAGGGCAAGGAAGTGACCAAGGTCGCTGAGAATTTACAAATTCCAACTACTTCAACAGATTCTGTAGTGCAAGATGTGCCTGTTAAGACTCCTCCAGATTTGAGTAAAGAGTCGGTCTCAGACTCTGACTCTTTATCTCCATATGCGACAGATCAGGGTAGACTTTTGGGTTCCACCAAATGTTCTACCAACCGTGAGGCTTATAGTTCATCAGGGCGGATAAATATAGGAAAACCTCCTATGTTGTCCCCCTCTCATTTTGAACCTTTGAATAGATTAAGTGATGAGGATCAATTGGATAGGATTGATCATATTCATTTGGACACTCCGTCTACTCCTGCAAAGAAAGGTAAGAAGAAGAAGAATAAGAAGGGTTAATGCTTTGCTTTATCGGACTTGTTCTTTTTTCTTTCCTTTATGTTTGTACCATTTGGTCACTTTTGTTTACATTTTCTTGTTAGACCATTTATGGTCTTTGGAAATCTTACTTATGTTTTTAGGCTGCCTGTGGCCTTTATTTCATGTTGTCAAGGCCTTTTATGACACTTTTCTTTGTTCAGGCTGACTATGACCTTTATTTTATGTTGCTAAGACTCTTCGTGGCACTTTGGATTTTTCTTTGTTGGACTTTATGTCCTATTTGTAATTCTTGGGGTATACCCCTCGGATTTTTGTACATTATAATTTTTTGGATTAATATTACTAAGTAACTTTTCCAAAAAAAAAAAGAGAGTGACAAACATATATATTTATACACGAAAGTAATTTTGATTAATAGAGTGAAGAGCCAATCAGATCATTCAGATATGTTAAATTTCTATTGACTTTTTTTTGTAATATTTAATCTAATTTAATTTAAGGAAGTTGAGATTTGAAGGGGTATTTAGAGAAAATTTAAAAATTTTATATACAAACAAGGGGTGTTTTAAGAAATGGGACATGTAGAGTATAATGTGGAGTTCATATAGGGGTGGAAATTTTTGACACGACCCGCGAACCCGACACGACACAACACGCAAATTAGCGGGTTTGGGTTTGTCTTAATCGTGTTTGGGTCGTGTTTGGGTTGAAATTTTCAACCTGTTTAATAATTGGGTCGTGTTCGGGTTGAGGATCTGAACCCGCAGGTGACACAAAGCCGTTTAGTGACACGAACCCGTACAACGACATGAACCCGTTTAGTGACATGAACCCGTATAATGACACGAACCCGTATAATGACACGAACCCGTTTAGTGACACGAACCCGTATAATGACACGAACCCGTATAATGACCCGAACCCGTATAATGACCCTAACCCGTTTAGTGACACGAACCCGTATAATAACACGAACCCATTTAGTGACACGAACCCATTTAGTGACACGAATTCATTTAGTGACCCGTATAACCTGAATAAAATATAATATCATAAAGACACAAAGTGACAATTTGACACGATTAAATTTTGAATCAGTAAAATTACAAACACAAGTCAAAAATTAATTTGAATTTTAAACTACTAAAGAAAGGTAAAAAAAAAAAAAAAGTTGAGAACGAAAACCTAAATCAAATTTCATATTGAATACCAAAGTCAATCGTATAAATATTTAAGTTGACCATTTTATAAATAATTGAATTTTATAGAAGGTGAGAGTCTAAAGATAGATGAGTTAACTGAGAATATAATAAACATAAGTATCAACCAATAAGCAGAAGAATCCACTGATAGTTCTACAATGTGATGAAGGTCTTAATTCTGTAAGTGTAAAACTAATTATGTAAGTTATTATAATTTTAATTTTGATATTGTAACTATAATCTTTTACATATATTTTTTTTACAAGTTGCAGAAAAGTTGAGGAGATGAAATGGATTTTTTTTTTATACTTTTACATATATGAATTTGTTTGATATAGATTTCACATAATCATCCTTCATTTTATATATGGATTTGTTTTTTGGGTTCATCATTCATTTATTGATTCATAAGCTTGCCTTTTAAATACGCACTTAATAATTTTTCATCCAGTCTATCCAGAATGCGTCTTCTTTGTTAAATTAGGTTACGTTTTACATATTATAAATGTTTTTAATTTCCTTATCAATTTGTAGAACATGACATAATACATCACTTATGATAGAGCAAACTTTTCTCTACATGTAGATCTGCACTAAAAAAAAAGGTATTAACACAAAATATGTATAATTTAGAATATATATATATATATATATATATATATATATATATATAAAGTCAAATTCATAAGATTAAGCTGTTAGTTTTAAATTTTAAAGTTCAATATTATATAATGGTAATGTGAAACCTTAATAGATATATATAGATTGATATTATGATAAGCAAATTATTATTGTATGAAATATATATGAAATTATTTATAATATGAAATATATAAGGTTTCACATTACCATTACATTTACAGAAAATGACATAATATATCACAGTCATCACACAAAAAATGGCAAATTAGGAAATGACAAGTGTGGTGTCTTATAGGACCCTTCAACTATTGGACATCTAGACAAAATGATGGCATATATATGACTACTATATAAAGCTTAATTTGAACTATGATGGGATTTCTTTTGTTTTTAACTTTTTATGGTGTTCTCCCGTTGTTGGCTTATTGCATATATTACTTTAAGTGAAGTTACCTTGATGCCTTAAATTAAATGTTAAATCAACAATGCGAAGGATGCTTTCTCCTGTAGAAATTTGTAATTGCATGAAGAAGATAATGGAATGTGAATGTTTTTTTCTCATTTTGATGTGCAGCATGTGCTTTAATTTAATTATTCAACTCCTAGCCTCTCCTCCTCCAGCTTGCTGTCCGTCCACCCTTCAATGACAGCATCGCCTCCAAGCTCCAGCCCTCCACCTTGCGACAATTGTCTGCCTCCAAGTTACTCTGTCCAGCTCCTTCTCACTCCACCTCGTGGCGACACCACCATATCCAAACCCAAGCGGCAACCCTCCTCCTCACAGTAACCAACCACCTCCATGCTGCTCCCTTCTGCTGCTGCCGTGTTAATAGAGCAGGTGAATTTAATGGGTTAGATTTGATGTTCTACTTTTTCAAATAATAAAAAATTAAAATCAATTACGGTAATCCTGCAAAGTTATCACTCATGAGTAAAGATTTTGTACATGTCTGTATGGAGATGCAATCTATTACTCCCAACCAACAATTATATGATTACAAAATATTAATTAATTAAATTAAATTTAACCTAATTAATACTGAACTTTGAGTGCTCTAATTTAAATTATTTAATTGTGCATCTATTGTTGTATTGTAAAAGCTGAAGCTACCTTGGATCGCTTTATGATCCCAGATGTATATAAATCCTAAAGCTGACATGATGACATATTGAATTATTGATATAGTTAGGTAGACGTGGAAAAATATTTGAAGCTCTATCTGGAGTCAAATAATATCTATATATATATATATATATATTTATTTATTTATTTATTTATAGCTAACCTTATAAGCTTTTCCAAGTTAAAGATCAAGAACAAGTTGATTAGGGCTCCCATTAGATTAAACAAAAAGTAAAGCTAAAAGCGTGTAATCACAGTGAGAGATATAAATGTATGTATGGTTAGTTAAAATATTGCTAAGAAAATAGTTATATAGCTTTTCTTTGATTTAGAATTGCAATGTACATGATAAATCATATAATAGATTGCATATCATCTCTACATTATAGTGTTCATTTAATGTTATTACTTTGAAGATCAATTCGGCAATTTATGTATATGCATATTTAATATGAATTAATAAATTATTATTTTGTTAAATCTGATTTTGTTTCTAATTTTATGCAATTTTAGCCCTTAAAAATGGATAATTTGGGAATTAATTCACCCGTTAGAGTGGAATCTAATGAAGCAAGTGCGGATGACATTTTTCAAATGGGTACTGAGAATGAATATAGTACACAAGTAACACAAGGAGGCACAAGTCAAAGTGGGACACGCAAAAGAAAATTAACTTCAGCAGTTTGGAAATTTTTTGACATACTACCAAGGGAAGAATATCCAGATAAGAAGCAAAGTTCTAAATGCAAATTATGTGGAGTAATTTATCTCTCTGAATCTCGGCATGGAACAGGTAATTTGAAGCGGCATGTGGAGATTTGTCCGAGAAGAAATTCACGTGATATAGGTCAGTATATGATAAACCAAACTGATAGCACTATGGGAATCCGTAATCCTAGATTTGATCCTCTTGTCTTTCGTGAAATGTTGTCTACTGCAATTGTTATGCATGATTTACCATTTCAGTTTGTTGAGTATAATGGTATTAGAAGAATTTTCAGTTATTTGAATGAAGATGTGAAGTCTATTTGTAGAAAAACTGCCAAGCTTGATATTTTGAAGATATATAATAGGGAAAAGTCTAAAATAAAAGCTATATGTTAGAGGAAGCACCTGGTAGGATATGTTTAACTTCTGATTTGTGGACTTCCATAACTACAGATGGGTACTTGAGTCTTACAGCCCATTTTCTAGATAAAGATTGGGTTTTACAAAAGAAGTTGATAAACTTTTGTGCCTTATTACCTCCACACACCGGTGTTGTTTTGTCTGATAAAATATTTAAGTTGCTAAGTGAGTGAGGAATTGAGAAAAAGATATTCTCAATCACTTTGGATAATGCTATATCTAATGATACTTGTGTTGATTTTCTAAAAGCCCAATTAAATTTAAGGAAAGCATTATTATCCAATGGAGATTTCTTTCATATTCGTTGTTGTGCTCATATCCTTAATTTGATTGTTCAAGAGGGCTTGAAAGAAATAGATAAGGCAATATGGAAAATTCGTGAGAGCATTAAATATGTCAAAGGGTCACAAGGAAGAAAAAAGGCTTTTCTTGAATGTGTGAAACAAGTGTCTTTAGATTGTAAAATGGGTTTGAGGCAAGATGTTCCTACAAGATGGAATTCCACTTATCTCATGCTTGAAAGTGCCTTGTATTACAATCAAGCTTTTTATCACATGATGTTGAGTGATTGTAACTACACTTATTGCCCTTCTCCACAGGATTGGTTAAAAGTAGAGGTGGCAATTTTTGACACGACCCGTGAACACGACACGAACACGACACGAATACGTTACACGATTAATAAATGGGTCGGGTTAGTGTTGAAGGTGTTCAACACGCCAACCCGTTTAATGACACGAATAGTTAAATATATTTTGTACATTCTTAATATGTAAATTCATTCAATGATATAAATTATTATCTACTTACAATATATATATTATAAAATAGAAATTTTTATACTATAAAATAAATTAATTTATAAAATAATAAATTATGATGATTTTAATAATATTTTATACTAACAATGGTTTATATTCTAAAAATAATTTTAATTGATTTAAATATAGAGAATATAATATATTATGTATAATTAAGTTAAATAATTAAGTAAATTATGCGAATTAAATATGACACGATTACGACACGTGAGTAACACGTTTAATAATTGGGTGGGTTTGGGTTTCATGTTTTGACACGAATAATTAAATGAGTCGACACGACACGACACGATTGCCACCCCTAGTTAAAAGTGGAGAAAATTACCAACTTTTTGCGTGTGTTCTATGAGACTACATGTATTTTTTCTGGCTCAAAGTACCCAACTTCATCGTTGTACTTTCCTAAAGTGCTTGTGGCTCATTTGACTTTGAAGCAACACTTGGAAAGTGAACATAGCTATTTGATGGATATGGCCAAACACATGATAATTAAGTTTGAGAAGTGTTGGTCAAATTATTCCATTATTTTAGCTATAGCAGTTATCCTGGACCCACGGTACAAACTGCAATTTGTTGAATTTGCATATAAAAAGCTTTATGGGGTTGATTTTGATCTAGAGTTTTCTAGAGTTAGAGAGAAGTTGTTTTCTTTATACAATGAGTACAAAAAAAAAAAACAGCTTATAGTGCACCTTCTTCATCCACAAATCATGATGATATGAATTTAGACGACTTGTTAACTATGAATGCTAGTGAGGAAGATGCTCTACTGAAGGTACAAAACTTTTCAAGAAATATATTTTTGTGTTATATATTTATTTATTTTATTGATGATTCTTATTTCTCATTTTATTTATAGGAATTTGATGATTTACACAATGTTAGACTGACAACTTCAACTCGAAAGACACAATTAGAGATGTATTTGGATGAACCAAGGATAGAAAGGACGAACGATTTGGATATTCTCTTATTTCAGAAAGGAAACCAATTTCGCTATCCTGATCTTGCATGTATGGCTCGTGACATTTTAAGCATTCCTGTTTCAACAGTTGAATTCGAGTCGGCTTTTAGTGTTGGTGGACGAGTTCTTGATCAATATAGAAGGGCTTTTACACCTAATACAGTAGAGGCTTTGATTTGCACTAGAGATTGGTTGTTTGGACAACAAGGTAACTTATTAACAATTTTTCTCTCTTTCTATATATAAGTTTTTGCTTATAAATATTTAAGTTGATCATTTTATAAATAATTGTATTTTATAGAAGATGAAAGTCTGAAGATAGATGAGTTGACTGAGAATATATTGAACTTGAGTACCAACCAACAAGCTAGAGAATCGGCTGATAGTTCTAAAATGTAATGAAAGTCTTAATTGTGTAAGTGTAAAACTAATTGTGTAAGTTATTATGATTTTAATTTTGATATTATCTTGAAATTAACTATAATCTTTTACATATATTTTTTTTACAAGTTGCTTAAGAGTTAAGGAGTTGAAATGGATTTTTTTTTCTAAATTTAAAGTTTGTATGGAACTTGGTATTTACTAGACTATTTATTATGTTGTGGAATGAAGTTTGTTTGAGACTTGATGTTCTACTGACTATTTATCATGTTGTATAATGAAGTTTGTTTGAGACTTGGTATTTAGTGGACTTTTTATTGTGTTGTGGTTGAGACTATTTCAAGTTTGTTTGATATTGTGTTTTGTGGATTGAAGTTTGTTTAAGACTTGAAAATTAGTAGACTATTTATTATGTTATGGATTGAAATTTGTATAAGACTTGATATTTAATGGACTCTTTATTGTGTTGTGAATTGAAGTTTGTATGCGACTTAGTATTTAATAGACTCTTTATTGTGTTGTGGATGGATTTTAAATATTTGATTATTGTTATTTAAAAAAAAGGTTGAAAATTGAAATATATATTCGTGTCATAATTGTGTTAATTATTTAAACGT
Organism: Boswellia sacra; assembly: GCA_013180625.2. Classification (NCBI taxonomy): domain Eukaryota; kingdom Viridiplantae; phylum Streptophyta; class Magnoliopsida; order Sapindales; family Burseraceae; genus Boswellia; species Boswellia sacra. The sequence continues at coordinate 32,240 of SNVD02013881.1, forward strand.
GTCATAATCGTGTCTGTTAACGTATCATAACATTTAAACGTGTCAAAATCGTGTCAAAACATTTAAACGTGTCATAATCGTGTCAAAACATTTAAACGTGTCATAATCGTATCAAACCCGAAAATGACCTATTTATTATTCGTGTTAGCGTGTCGAGTCGTGTCACCCGTTTAATAATCGTGTCGTGTTCGGGTTAGGTGTTTTTGACACGAATAATAAATGGGTAGTGTTCGTGTTGGGTTAATTCTTATCGTGTCATAGCTCGACACGACCCATGAACTCGTATTCCCATCCCTAAGTTCATAGAAACTCACCTGCCAACCAGAAATCAAGTTGAGGGGCTGTTTAAGTTTAGTCAAACTGTAATTCTTTTTTCTTGTCCAACCAAGTTCAATGTGAATGATAAACACACCTTTATATTTTCAAATGTATACATAAAAACTTGATAATTAACTCAGCAAATGGTCTTAACAATCATCCATTATCATTTAATAACTTGACACTTTGTTAGATATTTGTTCCAAAAACAAATGCTCGGCCTCAACAAACTAATAAAAAATTAATATTTTGACTAGAACTCAAAATTATTCCTTTAATTTAGCTATTTTGTAAAAAAAAAAAAAAAATCTATATATTAACATAAGAAGAGAAACTACTGCAAAAGTCGCCGCTAAAAAGAAGACAATGACTGGACTAAAGATGAAACATTTATCATACAAGTTTAGGGCTTATTAGTTATTAATGAAGACGGGCTGGCCTGCATTTGGGATTGCATGCTGTCGAATAATATTAAAGCTAGGAGTTTGTTGGGTTGCCCCTCTCCAAATTGCTTAAATTAAAGGATAGATGTCATCAATTTGTCTGCTTTGCTTCTGCTCTCTCTCTCTCCCTCTCTTTTATTCGTTCTCCTTTGTCTTTAATTTGTCTGTGGTTGAGACTTGAATAAATGCCATTCAATAACTTCGGGCTGCTTTAGGCACTTTTGAGCATTGTGCATGGCCGTATATCACAGGTACCAATTAAAGTTATTATAAATTTTTATTAGTTTTTTTTTGTTTAAATATTCAACTTGGTTCTCTATTTTAACTAATATAAATAGATAGGGAGAGGATATTGGTACCTGTAAAAATACTATGAACATCGATTTTCTTTTACTTAGTGTACAAAAATTAGAATCAGTGAAGTATTTGACGAGGCTATTTACACTTAAAATTTTGCTTTGGACACCCTTAATTTTTAACAAAATTGGAAAAAAAATTTCTCTAAAAATACCCATAAGATAATTTTACAAAGAGGACTACTAGTACTATAATTAAAGTAATTGATATTATTCTGAACACCTATTTGATACACACCCATTTAACCCAAACACTAATTGTTATTCAACAAAAATTCATGAAAAATTAAAATAATTTATCAGAAGCTATAGAGATAAAAAAATCACTATTGAAAAAGATTCCGGCAATAAAAAGGTACATATTTCTAAAGTATTTGAGCTAATCAATTTCTTTTAATTTTTTCATGAGTTTTCTCAACTTAAGAAATGATGAGATAAGTTGTTATATTGTTAGTTAATCTGAATGGGAATAACGTGAATTTATTTCACGATTCTAAGCAATTTAATGATATTTTTATGGTGCGTCTTTATGTTTTGAACAGAGCAATAGCTTTGGCAGACGCTTATTTCAGCTTATGGCTCTTCAAATGCAGTTTCTTTAGTTTTTCAAAGCGTTTATTGGTTTAGCTATATCGTTAAAAATTAGTTTGCCCAATAGAAACCTATTCACGTAATGAATTTCTTATTGATATTAATAAGCATTTTCATGAATTGGTTGATGCTTTCATAAATGAATGGTGGGGAATCTTCATCAAGTATGCAAGAAAACTATAACTGATTGAAAGAGAGATAATAAGTATACATTTCCTTCTTCGGTTTAAAGAAGACTTATGCTTTCTTGTTTGGGTGTATAAAGCAAAGTTAAGGTGAACAAGAAGAGAATTTTTATTAGGATTATAAGGGGCTTAATCGATATCTCAATGGGTGCACCAAGTATTTTATATCTATTAAAAATTTTTATAGGGTGTTCAGAGCATCATCATGGATAGGGGTTAGAAGTGACAATTTAGGTTATGACATGCGAACACGATAATAATATAACAAGAACACGATACACGATTAATAAATAGGTCGGATGTATGTTGAGAGTGTTCAACGTGCCAATCTATTTAATGACACGAATAGTTAAGCATATCTTGTCAATTCTTAACATGTAATCTCATTTAATGATATGAATTTTTACTTATATATATATATATATATATATATATATTATAAAACTAAAAATTTTATATTATAAAGTAAATTAATTTACACAATAGTAAATTATAATGGTTTTAATAATTTTTTATATTAATAATTACTTATATTCTAAAAATAATTTTAATTAATATAAATATATAAAATATGATATATTATGCATAATTAGGTTAAACAATTAAGTAAATTATGTGAATTAAATATGACACGATTACAAAATGTGGGTGACACGTTTAATAATCGTGCCGAATCCGTATTTCATATCTTGATACAAATAATTAAATAAATCGATATGCGTAACACTAATTACCACCCTAATAGGGATGAACATTATTAACAAGAGTTCACCTACCTGATTCAAGTCTCATCTAGTCCAAGTATTATTTTACTCAAAATTGGGTAAAAATAAAGGGACCATAAAGTACCGATCTTCATCGGCATAAGCTTTAAGACCCGAACAAGACCTAACCCCAATGTGAGAATTACAAAAATATTAAAAATGACACATGTCAACATATAATTAGTGGATTTTAATATAATATCGTACGTTGTCTATGACAACATATAACTAGTATAAATTAAAATTTTCTACCCCTCAATAGCCCTAGTAGCCGTTCTTTTCACTCTAACCCAACCTCTCTCTCTCTTCTCTCTAACCTGAACTCTCTCATCTTTTCGTCCATCTTTTGCTTTGCTCCATCACTAGCTGTATTGATCTCATCGGCAAATTCTGATTCATTTCTTTCTTTCTTTCTTCCCCCTTCCTTGTTAACTATACTTGGTTCTCATCAACAAAATATCTTTTGGAACCCAACCCGTCTGAAGGGTTCCTCCGTCACCAGTTGAATGCGATCTAATGAAGGATTTGAGTGACCGATCTCAAATAATTATGCGATTGAAATTTTGGGTATCAATGGTTTGCTAGGTTGACTAGATAAGTGGGCATGCGAATGAGTTTTGGGCTCACTTGATTTATACAAAAGGCCGGGGGTTGTATCAAGGATTTTGAGAAGTAATGGTGGAATACTATGTTTTTATTATTAACGTATTTGAAAGATGATGTTTTTTGCCGAATACCGATTCTACCCAAACCGAAGTCCCTCGAGTAGCTTTGGTTCCTTTGCAATTTAGGTCGGGCATGTTTCAGAAGACTCGAACAATGATCAGGTCGTGCCCAAACCCGAAAGATCCGACCCAAATCGACAAACGCCCACCCCTAGTTTAAACACAAGCCCTAAAAACAAGAACGAACTACAAAATGAAAGGAAAGAAGACGAGAGTTGGCGTAGCGTAAACTCCGCACATTGACGGTGCATTCCATGTCATAACTTCCAAGGAAAGGACTTTAGATGGCTACCCACAACAACAATGACGACCAAGACGACAATCCCATCAAGATGTTGTTTTGCCCATAGCACCATGAAAAATATTCCCCCGTCACATGTATTCAAGATTTAGTAAATTCAACGTCGGAAGGATAGAAATTTATCATTTTATTTATTTATTTGGTTCTGTATATATACCCAGGGCAAAAAAATGTGAGGAGGTTCAACTGGAAAAAAAAAAAAAAACTAAAAGATATTTATGATAAAAACCAATTACTAATTAAAGAGCTAAAGCTAGGGGCATGTTTGTCAATCAAGCTTAAGCATTTGGTGCATACAACCTATGGGGACATTGATCATTACCTTGTAAAATGATGTATAATTTTTCTTAAAAGTTAGAAGAGTCAGTTGATAAAATCTTTTCAAGAACTCAATATCTAATGTCAAACACTTACAGGTGCAAGAAATGAGGAACATTCCATACTATGACAAGATTAAGTACCTGTACAAACTGACAGACAGTTAAAAAACATATCAATAAAGAGTTTATGCGCACGTAACCCTTCCGGTTTGAAATGATAGAGTTGGATTGCTACTTACACAAAACGTAATATCTTCCCAGCTGCCATTTGAAGTTTTATGTGGTGTGTATTTTGTAAATAAGCTGACCACATGCTTATCCACAAGAAAATGCAAGTCATTCTACTTATACAGCTTAAATGTCAATACAACATAGCCTAGTTAGGGTATATATGTGTCATTTAGGATGGAAAGGTAGACCATAGGGACAGGTCCTCCCCTTTATAGTTGGACCTTTCCCCTTACAGTTTTGCCATCAATATAGCAGATAAAGTTGAAAATTAAAATAAAGGGAAAACAAAGTGGGTAGCCGGTACTTGGATGCCTCAACTAGTTGTGAAAAGCTTTATGTTTGACATGGCAAGGAATAATAAATTTCAATCAAAATGGTAATGAAACCGTCATCTGGTCACCTGTTCCAGTTAGCTTGATGGCTTATAAACTATTTTGAATTATTTTGGGGAACGTTGTTGGGGATGCGATGTACACTCAGAACAGATTTCGGGAGAAAATTAACTTGTATTAACAGAGAAAATTGAATATACAAGATTTACACAAAAAAACTCTCCTAAATTTTCTATAGCTCTCCTGGCTGTCTCACTCTCTCAGAACTCTCTGTTTCTGATCCTGAACTCTCTCTGAAGTCTCACTGAATTCATAGAGCTCTCCTGGCTCTCTCCTGGAGCTCTCCTGGCTCCCACACACACATACTCTCTTGGAGCTCTCTTGGCTTTCTCCTGGAGCTCTCTTGACTCTCTCCTGGAGCTCTCTTGGCTCCCTCTTGGAGTGCATCTAACTCTGCAGAACTAGTCCTGTATTTATAGGACTCTTCTGCCTTAAGTTTCAATGTGTTAGGTGAATACACCATTAGGTGGAGGGTTGGTCACCAACCTCCCATGGGAGGTGCCAACCCTTCACATGGGATTGACTTCCCAACAAACCTTTTTACATAATTATTGATGGAATCATCAGAGGCACTTGTAACTGTTTGTCTTCTTAAACCTTCTCAGACGTGAGACCTAGGTTTCAAAGTGTTCTTAGGCGTGCACCTGTTCTTAATAGCTGTGGTTGGTGTAGCGCCTATTGGCACAGTCAAACACCAACCACACAGTCATGAGTCCCCAACATATAATTATGTGTTTATGTAGAAAAGGCGTGTGCCTGTTCCTTACAAGTGCCACGCCTCTTCTGGCACTCATGCCTGTTTGGCTTTCTTTTTCGCCCCTCTTTCAAGTGCTTCTTTGGAGTTTTGGCATCCCTTCACATGGGATTGACTTCCCAACAAACGTAAGTATTGAAATTTTGTTTACAGTTTGAATGCCTGATGACAATAACCAGAAACAACAATCAGGTACAGTTCCCGACATAAAGGGATGCCAAAACTCCAAAGAAGCACTTGAAAGAGGGGCGAAAAAGAAAGCCAAACAGGCATGAGTGCCAGAAGAGGCGTGGCACTTGTAAGGAACAGGCACACGCCTTTTCTACATAAACACATAATTATATGTTGGGGACTCATGACTGTGTGGTTGGTGTTTGACTGTGCCAATAGGCGCTACACCAACCACAGCTATTAAGAACAGGTGCACGCCTAAGAACACTTTGAAACCTAGGTCTCACATCTGAGAAGGTTTAAGAAGACAAACAGTTACAAGTGCCTCTGATGATTCCATCAATAATTATGTAAAAAGGTGTAGAGAATTGGTACCATGTCACATCATTATAACATTCCTCCCCCTCCCCCCCCCTCTTTTTAATAAATTCAAATGCCTCACATGAAAATTTTACTATAAATTACGATTTTGTGTAAGTTGCAATTTAAATTTCAATTACATATGGTACATAAACTAATAAATAGTCAAACTTATTTTGTTTTGGATTTACTTTGTAGTTTATTTGAAATTGGGTCATGGAAAATTTATATTCTAAATTGAAACTACAACTGCGTTGTTGTTAACTTCAATATTTTGAGCTAACAAGTCATGACACTATTTTGTTAATCTGATTTTGTCTTCTTACCATCATCTTGAAGAATCTTGTTAGCTAAATAAACTAAAAAGTAATAGAAATTGTTGTGGGAGGGAGTGCCAAGGTGGGCAATAATTACTTACAGGGTCTGTCATGACAATGAGCCCAAAGTTCCTAAAGTCACAATTCCAATGATTTCATCCATAGGCTTGGTAGTAAAGATTCATGGGAATTGAAGCAGGCTGATGAGATTTTTTGGAGAGAAACAAGGGTAGCCTTTTTACAGAATCTGGCAGCTGACATAAGAGTATGCATCCTTGATATTTGATAAAAGACTTGGCTGGTTTGATAAAGGCTTGGCCACACGCAAAGTTTTCTGCATATAACCAAAAAAAAAAAAAAAAACACCATTCACTATTTTTATTTACTTAATTATAGTCCTTTGTTCCTGCTGGATTTGAGAAATTTGATGTTACTTGCTATCCTGGCCGTCCATTTGCCATAACCAAAGTTCCTCCTACAAATTAAGATTAAGATGAAATTAATTTATATATTAGAGGCTTATAATTAGTTGCTAATGATCAGATCAACCAAGTCCAAAACCAAATGATTACACATTTAATCAAGACAAAAGGACATGCAAAAGAAAAAAAAAAGCGACTTCTCTGTTTATGGTATCTAAAATCAATGACAAGGAGAGGAAGAAAGGAAGAGAGGCGCTTTTGACTTCGCCACAATTGGATGTTGTACCAATAGCTACTAAAAAATTATATTGAAGGATTAGAACTGTGGTGGCTCTGATGTCAAAGTGAAGCAGTGGATGGGTTCCAAGGTGGTGAGGAAGACATCATAATAATATCCGCTGTAAGTTCCAATAGCCGTCGAAAAATTTTTCACCCCAATTTGCAGTTCCTAAAACGAATACATATATAGACTTTTGATCAAGAAATTCAACAAATAATAGAAAAACAAAAAGATATTCAGCAAGCACTAATGGGTATGTGATATCATTGAAGAAGTCTAGATTATCAACATTACCACATAAAAATTTCAACTGATTTTGTTCCCTGTATGCCTAGAACACAGCATAACACCAAAAAGAAATAAAAAAAAATTAAAGAAAAAATTGTCTATTGGTTGCTATGAAAAAAGTACATGATTTTCAATTCTTCTCGAAATAAAAAGCAAAAATTTTGGAAGTTGAGTTAGAAGAATAACAGTCAACTCAGAACCTAGATGATGAAAATCCAAACGAACCTCAAACCAATAAAGAAAGCTTCTCACAAGTCATATAATACGTAACAACCCATACATACTAAAACTGCACCAAGTCTTTAGCCATTCAAATACAAATTAAGAGAGATCAACTCATGCAAAATACATAAGGAAGGGAGAGAAAGAGAGAAAACCTGGTCATAAGAAACCTTAAAATTATTAGGAATAGGCGAGGAAGACAAGATAGAAAATGTTGCTCTCCTTTCCTTCAATCAACCAAGACTTACCGTTTGGGAACATCACAGCCCCATCACAATGGCCTGTTCTCTTTTCCTTCAAACAACAACAAATGAAGCTTTCCAATTAGCTCTCTAATTGCTAGCCAGGGGTTAGGGTTAAAAATGAGTAATATTGGAATAGTCGTTTGAGTCTCTAATTAGGTCTCCAATTGCTCTTCGATTGCTCTCTAGTTAGCCAAGTTGCTCTCCAATTAGCCAAGGGTTAAGGTTAGTGTAAGGGTTAAGGCAAATTGACATAGAGCAATTTAGGGAAAATTATTTGAAAGCGATTTAGAGAAAAGAGAGACTTGGGGAGTTGACAAACGGAAGCTCAGTAAGTGAGGGTAAAGAATCGTATATAAAAGATAACATTCATACACTCTCTAGTGGTTATCGAGTGACAACCGCATAGTTTATTTAGTTGCTACGGTTTTAACAAACCGCTGTAAAAGTTCATAGTAAAAGCCTCCTCTCTTGTAATGTAACTTGCCAAAATCAATTCAATCACAAATTACACAACTACATAATCTAAAGTCAATATAGTCCAACAATAAAACTATGAATGCAATAAGTCAATATACAATACGGCATAAATACTTATAGTCACAAGTTACAACATAACACAACAAAAAAGTCATTATAGTCAATTCAATCACATATTACACAACCATACAACATAAAGTAAATATAGTCAATCATAAATTGCACATTGGACATTGTCAGAACCTCTACACCTTCATAGTCATTTGACGCTATAGCTGAATCACCATCTTCTGCTAACTTTTTGTTTCTAATCTTCAAGTTAGGACAATCACATCTATGTGGCACTTTTTTATCTTATCTGCCTTTTATAGTCAAACTCTTTATAAACAGGGCTTTCATCCTTTTAGAGTATTTGCGACCATGAGACTATATTAAAGTCTTTTTTGAAACTTAAAGGAACACAAACAAGCTATAGGTATATGTGGAGAACGGAGTTGCCATCCAATTTCCTATCGAAAAAATGGATGACGGCAATCTGTTCCTTCTTCGAAACCTAAACTATTCTCATCCCTTCAAAGATGGATTCGGAAAGTTAGGTACAAGCCTTCGTCCTGCCCGGATATAAATCCGGCCTCCACAAGAAAATACCAAATAAAAATAGCTGGAATTTGTCATGCAGTCCATTTTATTTGTTCATTTAAGGCACACATTACTAATTTTATCTTCTTCAAGATATGTAAGGTGACTTCATTCAAAATAGTTATATATTCATACATAGAAGTAAATGAGGAGAAAAGATTACAATTTCTTTCAAACATTAGGGAATGGGAGGAGGATTACATCATTGTTATTCAACAAGTAAAGTAAATCTACCTCTAGTACTTCAAATATTTAATAATAAAATGTAGCATATTCATACAATTCAAATATTCAATCTAATCAAATCAATTCGAGACTTGATAAATAAGGAATTCCTTACCATCATATGTGAGTCTATTCAATTCTTCTCAAGCCTCTTCAAGCATATATCCATCATATTCATATATTCTTAGTAATGGTCCCTCATCATCAATGTGAGTCCACCATCATTTCATGGAATCATAATTATTCAATTATATCTCTAATCATGGTAATTATTCAAAGAATATCAATTAAAATCATAAACAAAGCCATAAACTAAAATCATGGAAATTCTACCTAGTTTGACAATTCTATCATGGCATTCTAGTCTAAGCTTGACAATTCTAGCCTTTGATTATAACAATTCTAAATATGGTAATTCTAGCCTAATTACATTGATCACATCAAAACATGGTTATTCTAGCCTAATCATATCAATCGTATCTAATTATGGCATATTCTAGCCTAATTACATCAATCAAAGACAAAACATGGCTTTCTAGCCTATCATGGTAATTCAATCAATCAAAGCAATTCTTACTTAATTCTCTACTATTTCTAGCATTTATTCAAAGCAATCATAAGTCTTGAATCCTAATTATAATTCTAATCACGTGCTCTTAAGCATGATTCTAAGTATTCGCAAAGAAAATAAACTCCTAAACATGTTTCTAATAAAGGAGGGATATAGGACTTACCTTGACAAGCATTTTCATCTTGCAAAACAAATAAGGATTAGAACAATTCATTATAATTCTAAACATGCTTTTAAGCATCAAAATAAAATATAATCATGTTTATTCTAAGCAAAATAAAAACAAGATATACATATTCTAAAGCAAGAAAAATAAAGAAGAAATAAAGAGGGAGAAGAGAAAACTACTCTCAATACGTACCTTTTCTGGGTTTAGAGTAATAGAAAACCTAATAATATTGAACTAGAAAAGACTCCTTGAATACTCAAGTATGTCTTCAAAAGGAAGAAGAGAAGATTTATGTGTGTCTGGAAAAGTGAGCCAAGGGGTTGTTTATATAGTGGAGGTAAGTTGAAAAAAGAAGTAAAAAACCAAAAAGGAAGGTTTTTATTGAAATTAACCAAAAATATAAGGGGAAGTACCGACCAGTTGTAGGAGGGCTGTCAACCTGTTGTGGGACTATTAGCCAACTATAGGAGTACCACCGTCTAGGGGTGGCCCACTAAACCCCTTAACTTTTTCAATTTTTAATGCGATCCCTTTCCAACCTTTGTCTATTCGACTACATATAACTCTTTGAGTCTAACTTTGATTTGCAATCCATAAAATTATGTGAAAACTAGACATCTGTAACTTCACAATGGTAATCATCAGATTTCTCCTAGATTAATTTCTATGATTTTTTGAAGTCATATGTTAGATTCAAAGCCTTCAATCAGTTTCTTCTCAACTCTCTTCTTTTTGCTTCCAATGCCACTTCAGCCATTTTCATTGCTCAACATTCATCTTTGCTTCATCATTGAGCCTTAAAAATCAAGCGTCTACACCTTTTCCCACATTTCTAGTTGTCTTTTCAACCCTAATCTCTAGCTCTCTTGATCTCAGAGTGCCAAGAACATCATCCAAATCAAAACTATCTCTACCATATTTAATAGTAGCTCTAACCTCCCTGAAATTTTTTGATAGAAAATTCTGGAGAATAATAGCTTGGTTTTTGTCATTAATCTTTTCGTCAGCATTATATAGATTAACTACAATCTTTTTAAAGTCATCAAGATTATCTTCTGACCGCTTAGACGGATCCATTTTGAACTCAAATAATTGCTCTTTAAGATAAATCTTATTTGACAAACATTTGGTCATGTACAAAGATTCAAATTTAGTCCAAACCTTTGTTGTTGTATCTTCTTCATCAACTTGACAGCACATTATCAGACACGTAAAGAATGAAGAGTGTTATATGTCGTCTCCATGATCTCTTCTTTCTCTATATCAAAACAGTCATCACCAATAACAGTTTTACCATTGAGAACTTTGGCACAATTCTGCTACATTAGAATCACCCTCATCTTCTTTCTTCAAAAACCAAAGACACTATTTACATCAAACTTCTCTATTCAAACCTTGTAACACCCATTGCTTCACTTAGGAATTTTCACAAACAAGTCATGTGCGAAAATAGCCAACCTTGGTTCTGATACCAGATTGTTAAGATTAGGATCTCTGAACCAGACCTTTTTAACTCAAGAACTAAGCAATATACGAATACAATAAAGAAATCAATCGATGAACACAATCAAGTAGGTAATCAACAAGAGAAACAACATCAATAATTAAGTAGTTCTATTCAAGTTGAACCTAGATCCACTAGGAAAACAACAAAAGTAATTCCACTATGAAGAACTGATTTACAAAGCTTATACATCTCTTAGTCTGTAATCTAAGAGCTATCTCTCTCTAACTTACTCTCTTTGGGATATTTTAGTTCTAAGGACCTCTCTCACTGTGGGCTCTAATTCTATATGAAATAGAATCTCACTTAAATCTCACTTAATTACACCTAGAGGAGTTTTATTTAGCCCCCACTTTTCATCTCATTAGACCCTATCTTAATTTTACTTAAAGATAAAATGGTAATAAAAATTATTAGATAAGGATTTTTAGTAGTTGACTTGATACACTTGACTAAAGCTTTATTCTTGTTAGGTAGTTTTACCATAATCCAACCTTTTTCCCGTATTCATATTATAATCTTTCCTTTCATTTCTTATCGCTACCTCCATTTATCTCTCTTCCTCTATCAACTTTTTCCTATTTCCACTCAAACTAATTAAAGTCTATTTCTTTTTTTATTACCATATTCAGTTTTGTGATTTTGAAGAAATTCACATGAAGAATCCTCCCAAGCTAGTATTATAATATCATTTTCTTGGCATATTAACTAGAGTTGGATTGTTTTCAACACATGTAGAAGTTAAACAAAACGACAAGATCAATAATTTCACTATTTTGTTTAATATTTTCATTCATAATCATGGTAACAACACCCAAATATTTTTTGAGACCAATAATGTTAAAAGGTTCAAATTCAATATTTGTAGTAGAAACAATTACCTAAAGTTTGTATACAATGCCAAAGGAATTCATTTATGTAAATTCATCATATCTAATTGACAAAAATTCTAATTTTATTTTCTAGTCTTTTAATATGAAAATTAAGAAAATATTAGTTTTTTTGAAGTCTGAACATGAAAAGTTTAATAATATAAACAAAAGATAATTAATTACTTTTAAAATCATAAAAGACTTCTGGATTATTGATTATATAATATAATTTTTAAGAACTGCAATAGTCGAATAATATGAATAGAAATATATATTAGACATCATTAAAATATAATAACTAGTTTATTTATTATAATATTGAAATATGTATAAAATATATTTTAAATTTAATCTTGAGGATAATGGTAATTTATTATGAAGATAAAATTTTATAAGATTACTATTATATCCTTACAAAATTTAGGTGGGGTTAATGAGAAAAAAAATATGAGTTGAATAGAACTACTCTTTCACCTAGTTATAATACATAGGTAATACAAGTAATCACATAACTAATCGTATTGTCATAACAAATCTGACAAATGTCCTAGAAATTAACTGAACCACAAACTATAATTTGAGAGCCTATAAGCATTAATTTTATGTTTATGGTTTGGCCCGACGGCAAGAAGGCTTGGCTCCATAATGAGAATCGAAAGATATTGAGTAACGTGGACCATTGACTTGAAAAACATACTAAAAGCACCTTAAATACACAAACGTAAAGCCCAGTCAAACAAAAAAAAAGCACATAAGACACCAATCAAAGCAGAATCTTGATTAAAGGTCGTGCTTATGCCTTTACGCCCTAATACCTTGCATTGACGCATACGAGGGTCGACCTGAAAGTTGGAGAATCAGACAATGCATGAAGGACGACAAGCGTGCACGGTTGGAAAAGGGTGTTGTGCCTAAAAATCACATAAAGCGCCTGAAAGGAGGGGAGAGCATCTAAAAGAACTGAGCGCGCGTGTGCCGTACACATGCGCAGTCCTTCTACAAAATTCTATAAATTTCGGCTCTTCTCCCATTTTGAGGGATGAACTATTCACCTCATTTTCTATACAAAGCTCTGTAGAATTTCATTCCAACCCCTCCTTTCCCCTTTTCAACCCCTTTTCTTTCCGGTTTTCACAGACACACCCCCATGCAAACACATTGCCAACCCTTTCTACTTCTAAATGTTATATATATACCCCTACTTTCAACCAGTTTTTAAACAACCAGCCACAAGCACTCAATACTTGATAAAGTCCAAGGGCAAATCACCACGTTTCCTTTTCTGTTTTACCATTTTTGTTATATTTTTACGATTCATGTTTAGAATGGAGATTAGGTCAATACGGGCAAGTGTTAGCAGATAGACAATGGCCGATGGGAAACCACCACTCTAATATTCCTTCACTTTAACATTCACAGTTTATTTTATCATATTTTATCTTTATTGCCTTTATTTTATGCTTATTTACTTTACTCACCTTTTTAGTTATTGCTTGCTTATATATGCTCTTTACTTTACCGTCTTTTATATTTCATGTTTATTTGCTTCACCGCTTTTTACTTTTATCACCATTTATTTAATCGTAATTTATTTTATCGCTATTGTAATTTACATTACCGCACTTTTAATTCCTTGCACTTTATTTTTACTGCACCCTTGATTCATTATCACAGATACCATTCATTCTACCGTTTGAAGGATACCGTTCAAATCATAAGTGGTTATCCAAATCATTCCTATGGATGTTATTCAATCTATGAATGGTTGTCTACCACAGTTCACTAAAATTGGAAAGATACCATTTAACTCATAAGCAGGCATCACGATCAAGCAGACCACACGGTGAGTCACATCGCCGGATCCATGAGTGATGTGCACTCACCATATCATAATTCACTTTATCCTTTTTTCTTTATCAAAATGTTTGCTATATTATAAGTCTTGATGAGATAATGTGATCAAACTGGATAGACTCACACTGATGGTAAGAAACCTGATATTGTGGAGGTCGATGATGTGAGGGTGATTGGATACTGGATAAAGCCATAATTCATGATGGAAAATCCACTTTCTGATGGCAAGCTCATTGAGCTCGACATGGAGAATAGAAATGTTAGTTTATTTCTAGTTCTCTATCTTTCTGCATTTTTATTCACACTGCACTTATTTGTGATTGAATGATCGTAATCCCCTTCTTTGCAAATTCTTGTACTTTGTCTTAATGAATGCATATGAATTACCTCACCTCACATGTAATAATTCAAATAAAACTGGTTGTATGCATCAAAAGGAATTTAGGATCAAGATAGATTGCAATTGACCGATTGAAACCTCAAACTCGACAGACCCTAGTCGGGGCTATACTTTGTCCAAGCGGATCAAAAATTCGTACTTAACTTCCTAAACCTGACTCTGAAGGAATGATGGATAGTTAGGTCCTGAAGAAAAGGATCAGTTATCATCAATCAATTATTTTTCACAGTTAGTTACCCAGGTGACGACTCCGATGACCTCCAAAATTTGTCTCCATGACTTGTTCTGTGATACCCCAAGTGTCAAAGGCCTTGGACAATACTGCCGTGCTTGCAATTACTTGGGGTGGGATGGAAGCCCTGCTCACAGAGCCACAAATCATATCAACTATAAGTAGATTGCAACTTGAATTCAAAGCATGATTTTTAACTACTTATACAAGTCAGTATTTGGATGAATCCTCACATTCATGCACATCTATATGTGTGAGTTTGAGTGCTTTTGGAAAATCTAGACCCCAAAATTTACATTTAAAAATATTATATATGTTTATTACCTTCTTGTCTCTTTCCTTTCTAACACAAAGGAAGAGTTTCATGAAGTTCAATCCTTATCTAAATGTGGTTCACAACGAAAGGACTCCAAATTGTCACTTTCTTGGAAAGATGTGGGATTGACCCTATTTCCTATAAGCAAAAACATACTTATGAAACATGGAGTCCAAAAATCATCTAGATATATAGTTCCAAAATGAGAAAAGTCATCTGCTTCTCTTATAAGAGGAAAAAAATTGATTAGAATGCATCACATCCATTTGATCAACTATATGTAATACTATATAGATTAATAATATTAATTACATATATATAGATACCTATTGTGTATTACATAAGACTAGAGATGACACAAATGTCAATCATAGCTGAGTGGACTTAAAAAACCAGTGTACTAGGTCAACCATACTTAAGTAAATAATATTATACATAAATAGTTTTTATATTCAATTTGATGTGATATTACTTCTTATTACTATATTATTCATTCATATTTGTGAAGTTGACTTATTATATATTTTCAATAACCTTCCATTGATTTTACACTAAATCAAGTTATACATAAAAGACAGTATTTGAAGTTTTTACATATAATATTATTCAAGGGGAAATAATAATGCATACAAAACAGAAAAAAGTTATCAAATTTTGATGCAGAGCTGTCCTAGTTTAATTCAAGGATTTTATACTCCAAAATGGGCCCTAGAAAAATATGACATATTCCCACTTTTTAATGACAAATTGTTCACTAGCTTAACTAGTCTTAATATACATTAGATTAAAAAAAAGGGAAGGGGGGGGGGGGGGGTAATGTCATAGACCTCCTCTACCTTTTGGCTTTATTTCACCAATAGGGACCATTTGCATTTTTTCATAAATTTGGTCCCTATGTTTTCAAAGTACATCACATATTTCCTTTTTGTTAAAATAACTGTTAACTGTTAGTAAATATGTTGAATTTAGAAGGTTATAATAATCATTTTAACCTTCTAAGTCTTTTAAAATTAAAGAAATTTAAAAGTGTTAGGATCGTGATTCAAACTCAGGACTTACAAAGCCTCCAACTTACACTCAACCATTAGGCTAAAGGAGTTTTTTTAGTTTTGAATGAAGAAAACACACATTAAAATAAACAGATCTTCATTGTTGTGAACCGCTCGTGAACCACAGCCATGCATTTCTCTTTCTCCTTCCTTCTCTCACCAACCTATAAACCACTCTCCCTCCTACATGATTCCGCCATCTCCTCCACCAACTTCAACCTCTTCTTCGATTCAACCAACTTCAACCCCTTTTATTCGATTCAACAACCACCCAAGCTCCCCTCCATTTTTTTTTGGTTAGCCTACTCCATACCTCTGATTTCATTTCCTTCACTCGATTTCATATATCTTCTCTACCTCTCCATTATTTCACCCACCAGAATCAAACCTCCACCCAAACCTGCTTTCTTCATCCTCCTCCTTCACCTTTCTCTCTCTAACCCAAATATCACACCACCCAAATGCCCAATTGCATTTTCTTGAGCAATTGCAATCCCGACTAGGCCAATAAACACTCCCTCCACTTTTGAATGCTCTCCTTCTAGTTGTTACATTCCTTATCTCTACTCTGAAAATGTTCTTTTTTTTTCAAAAAATTGAATTTAAGAGTTTTTTTTTTCTTTTTTAGTGGATATGATATGATTTTGGTTAACTATTTAATTAATTTTTTAGATACAGATTATGTTATCGTTATTTAGGCTTACTATTGTTATTTCGTTGTCTAAGTATCAAACTAGCATATGATTTATATTTTCCTTGTTTGAAAATGATGGAGAATTAGGTACCAATCAAAAAAATTTGATTATTGAATGGATTGTAGTTGGGTGACTTCAGTTAAATGGGTGAGTGCAAAAAATTTCTTAACTTGTATTCATTAAAAAATATCAATATATTTTTGGGTTTCATCGATTTGGTTTGTATCTACTAGTGACTGGTTTGCGCGATGTTGACAGTGAGGTGTTGGTTTGAATTTTGGGTTTGTAGTGGCGGTGACTAGATTTTTTTAGGGGTGGTGCTTGTGTGAACAGGGCTTTCATCCCACCAGAGCGTTTACGACTACGACACTATGTCAAAGCCTCTTTCGAGATTTAATGGAACACAAATGAGCTATGAGCACATCTAGAGAAAGGAGTCACCACCAATTATTCAATTGGGAATGAATGGGAGCAATCTGATCCCTTACTTCAGGACCTAAACTACCTTCATTTCTTCAGAGATGGGTTCGAAAAGTTAGGTACGAGTCTTTCGACCCGCTCAGATATAAATTCGACATCCACTTGGGAAATACAAATAGGAATAACTCGTGTTGTTATTTAGTCCACTTAGCGTTGTTCGTTTTATGCATATATTTTCATTTTTATCTATGTAAGGTATATGAGATGATTATTCAATCAATGACAATTGTATATTCATGTAAAGAAAGAGGGAGGAGAATAGATTACATTTTCATCATACATGGGGGAAGGGGAGAGGATTACAACATTTTTTATTCGACAATAAAAATAAAACATTCCATACATTCATATATTTAAATATTTATTCTAAGTGATGGTCCCTCATCATGAATGTGAGTTCACCACCATTTCATGGCATCATACAATCACACTTCTAATCATGATATATTCATAAACGATCAAACAAAGCTATAATCTAATATGATGGCATTCTAGCCTAGATTTTGATAAATTCTTTTTTTTGGAAAAAGTTACTATTCACATAAAAGAAAAAGTGAATGTACAAGATACGAGGGGTATACCCCAAGAAGAGTTCCTAATACTCACAATTCCAAACAGGAAATACTAATGCCCAAGGGCCCAAAACAAAACAATCTAAGCAAGAGAGCCAAAAGCCCAATCAAATAGAAAAAAAGGCGCACAGGCCCAAACCAACCACAACTAAACCAATAGCAAAACAAAGTCTAAGAACAAAGTTAATTATGCAGACCCCATATGGCACGAAGCTGAGGAGTGATCGCATACTTGGCCTCCAAGGCTAGAAGCCGGGAAAGAACCAAGTTAAAAATCTCATCAGTCACCTGACGACAGGTCCGACGTCGCTGTTGATACATACGATCATTTCTTTCATACCAAAGAGAATAAACCGTTACAGAGAAGACCAAATGTGCAAGGATATGTCCAAAATTCTTCCTATCCTGGAGATGCAGAGAAGCCCATTGGAGCAAGGACGTCCAACAAAAGGATGGCCAAACAACGAGCGTCTTAGCTGAAATCTCCCCCCAAACAGAAGATGAGAAAGGACAGCTAAAGAAAAGATGGTCATGGGTCTCATTTGCTGAAACACAGAGAACACAGCTTAAAGATTCTAAGATACCATGACGTTGTAGTCGATCCATAGTACGAAGCCGACCCAAAGAGGCAAGCCAAAGAATAAAAGAGTGTCTTGAGACATGGCCAGGGAACCAGAGAAGATGATGATGAGTGTTCACCGATCGCCTACTCCGTAACAATTCCCATGTAGAGCCAATAGAGAAAATACCTGACATATGGCCCTTCCAAACAACATGATCAGGAGCTCCCATCGTAGGTCGGATGCTGACTGAGTCCCAAATCAACCTAAAGGCCTGACCTCCATCAGGAAAAGCCCAGTCCCAATTCTGAATAATGTCTAAGACCCTAGCATCTGAAGGAAGACCTGTGGATGTAAGAGTCCTGAAGGGTAACAAGTCTCACAGACGCCCCTGTGGCAACCAGTAATCCTGCCAAAGAGAGATATTATGGCCATCTCCAATACAAGAGACAAATTTACCTCTACACCAAGCCCGACTGTGCAAAATCTTTCTCCAAGACCAGGAGGCTCTAGAAGTTACCCGAATCTGCCAAAATGAGCGGCCCCGAAGGAGCACCTTATGAACCCAAGAAGACCAAGTGGAGGATTGGTTAGAAAGAAGTCTCCAAACATGTTTCAGAATAGCTGCACGATTCCACTCCTTGACTCGTTTTATTCCTAATCCACCTTCTTTCAATGGATAGCAAACCGAATCCCAAGCTACTTTGGCCCCAGAACGAGACAAAGAGATCCCTTTCCAAAGGAAAGCAGCCATAATACCCTCGATCCTCCGTACTACAGCTACAGGTAGAGTGAACATGGAGGACCAATAGACCTGGATGGAAAAGAGAGCTACTTGATCAATTGAAGTCGACCAGCATAAGTCAGCAGATCAGATGTCCATAACCTGATCCTCGACAAAATCCATTCTATCAATGGAGCACAATCTGAGAGGCGTAATCTGGTACTGATTAGAGGTACCCCCAGATATCTGACTGGCAGACTCCCCACTTGAAAACCCAAAATGGCCTCCAATACAGTTCGGTCCTCATCATTGACTCCAGAGAAGAAGACATGACTTTTGGTCGAATTCGTAACTAAACCAGAGAGCTCTGTAAACTTCTGTAATGTAGCACGGATCACATTAACAGAGCCCATATCTGCCCTACAAAAAACCATTAGATCATCTGCAAAATAAAGATGAGTGAGAGAAACCTGCTGACATCTCCAATGATATCGAAAACCAGGCCTCTGAGTAGCCTCTCGAAGAATACCATTCAAACCCTCCATGGCCAGCACAAAAATGTATGGCAATAAAGGATCACCCTGTCGAATTCCTCTAGAGGTGGAGAAGAACCCGTGAAGCTCTCCATTTAAAGCAACCGAGAAATATGCAGAGGACATATATGTCGCAATCCAGCGAACCATACACTCTGGAATACCGATCGTTCTTAAACCCAAAAGGATGAAATCCCAGCTGACAGTATCAAAAGCTTTGCAAATATCCACCTTTAAAGCACATCGAGGAGGCGAGCACCCAAGATGATAATTATGCATCAGTTCTTGAGTCAATAGAATGGCATCAGAAATTCTTCTACCGAGGACAAAAGCAGGCTGTGAACTCCCAATCACATCAGGTAAGACCGCTTTGAACCGATTCACGATCATTTTGGAAATACACTTATAGAGCACATTACAACAAGCGATTGGTCGAAAATCACTTATCGTCCTCAGACTCTCAACCTTAGGGACCAAGGCAATTCTAGTGGTATTAACACATTTAGGCATCCGACAAGTTGTGAAGAAGTAGCGTACAGCAGCCTTAAACTCCATACTAATAATATCCCAAGCCCTCTTAAAGAATAGAGAGGTATACCCATCTAGTCCTCAGGCTTTATCATCAGGAATCAAAAATAAAGCTGACTTGATCTCATCATCAGTAATAGGGCATGACAAAGAAGGTAACATCTCCTCAGAAACTCTTCCAAAGAAAAATCGAGAAGCATCTTCAATAGAAGGTCTAAAAGGAGCTATAAGCAGCTTCTGAAAATACCTCACAGCTAGATGTCCTAATTCGCCTTGATCTGTAAAGACGGTGCCATCCTCATCCTCAAGTTGATGAATTCGGTTCCTGGCCTGTCTATGGATCAATGACTTATGAAAGAATTTGGTATTCTGATCCCCCAAAGAAAGCCATTGGATCTTTGACCTCTGTCGAAAGAAAGCCTCCTCGTCTCTGCATAATTGCAAATACTGTTTAGCAGAAACCCTCTCAGCCGAAATACATTCTGTTGAATAAGGGTTCTCATCCAGAGCAGCCTGAGCCGCAACCCACTGAGCCTTGGCCTCGATGACTCTACTAGAAATATGGCTAGAATCCTTTGCATGTAAAGTCCTGAGTTCACGTTTCAACAAACCCAATTTTTGTGTGACCCGAAACATAGGATCTCCATCGACAGGTATAAACCAAACTCTCTGTACAATCTCCAAGAAGCCATCTCGGTCAGCCCAAAAGTTCAAGAATTTAAAAGGACTGAAGGTTCGCCTACGCTGATCTCCAGATTTGATAACCATAGCACTGTGGTTAGAAGCATCCCTAGGAAGAACCTCAGAAGTTGTGCTTGGCCATGTCAAGAACCATGAAGAGTTACCAAAACTCCAATTAAGAGTTCTAAGAATAGTACCCTCTTCTTGCTGCCCATTATGCCAAGTGTATCGAAGCCCAAAAGATGAAACTCTTATCAATGCTGCATCATGAACACACTGACTAAACTCATCCATTTAACCATGCCAAGCTTGAGCTCCACCAACTCTATCCGTAGAGCGTAAAATCACATTGAAATCACCCAATGCCAACCAAGGTAAATCAACAAAGCCTACAGATTGATCTTTGATAAAGTCCCACAACTGTCGACGCCCACCCGGATCATTAGAACCATAAACGAAGACCAGATCAAAAGAAACCCCATCTGACAATCTGAGAACTCGACAAGCTATCCACTGGGGAGAAGACTGTAGACTACTCAAACTGTACAAAGTAGGATTCCAACAAACCAAGATTCTATAAGCAATTGAATCAGTGACATTTGACAAGAAGTGCCAGGAAGGACAAATTTTTGAAACAACCGATGCAAGGTGTTGCTTATTAATCTTAGTCTCTATAAGACCTATTAAACCCAAAGAATGCTTAGAAATCCAATTTTTAACTGCCCGCTACGAAGAGAAGCCGTTAAGGCCTCTGATATTCCAACTTCCTATCATAGGAAACTGGAAGGAGTTCAAACTTAATAAAGAAATCAGCGGAGGCTTGTGCCTCCTCTACTCTCATTAGCTTCCTATCTTTTCTTATTATTCTTACCATCAGCAGTAGTAAGAGAAGGATTAGAGACAGGCGGTTGATTGTTCAAAGTTGTCATATCAGATTTCGGAGAATCCTTAGTAGCAAGCCCTTTTGGAGGAGTAGTCTCTGAAGAGCTAGGCAAAGTAGCATGCTTTAGAAGTGTATCATGGGCTCCCTCAATATGATGTAGTGGATTAGAGCCAAAATCTGACTCAGAATCTGAATCATTAGTAGCAATCTCAAGCCGATCAAAGATTTTACCCATTGTACTCTGCTCTTCAGTTTCTGGTGGTGAAATCGATAGGGTAATATCTCCTATTGGTGTGGAAATAATAGCTACACTATTTCCCTTGTCATGTAATCCTGGGGTAACATCTGCAACAACAATCTGATCCCGACTAGTCTCAGAAGACTTAACTGGATCTCGACAAGTATGCCCAAATAAATAGTACTTAGGGTAGTGTTTTGGCGTCCACTCATATTCAACTTGAATCTTAATAGGCTTAGAGGAAAGTTTGCATCGAATCTCAAAATCATAAATAGGAGCGTGTTCAGCATCTAGCTCAACACAAACCCTAGCGTAGGATAACTGAGTGTGCTCGTAAGTCATCCTATCACATGACAACGGCCGACCAACCATACTAGAGACGGCACTAAGAGCTCTAGCTGACCATAAGGGGAATGGCAATCCATGCATGTGGATCCAAACCGGAATTCTAGAGATTCAATTCTGGTCAAAGGAGAAATGAGGGTTCCACTGTTGCAATATGATGTGTTTCCCACCAAACATCCAAGGCCCTCTCTCCAAAATGTCATGGACCTGCTCTTTAGTCCAAAATCTGAATATCAAAAAACCAGTACCAGTGGAGCGGACATCTTCCAGGCCACTAGACTTCCATGCACGCATAGCAATAGAGCGCGCAGCATGGAATGGCATAGTATAACCCGAAAAAAATCCCACAATACAACGTAGCCAATCAGATCCAGCATCATCAATCAAATCATCAGAAATCTCAAGAACCGAACCTGAGACCTTTCGAGCTACCGAGTGAAGATTAAACCGAGTGCTTGCCTCAGTCACCCGAACTCTATCTGCCCATAAACCCTGAGTTTGAGGAGGTTTGGTTTTGGAATTGTTAGGTCGTGGGTGAGGTTGGTTGGTGAGAAAGGAGGTCTTGGTTGGTGGTCGTAGTTGGTTGGTGCGATTTGGGGGTTGTGTTTGGTTGGTAATAGTAGGTGTCCATTTGGTGGGCATGATTGGTTTTGGCAGATTCGATAACCAAACAACAAGTTTCAAGTCAACACAAATTCAATCTAAATAGAATTCTATAGCAATCCCAACAATAACAGTAGGTGATTCAAAGGAAATTCAATAGAAAAAGTGCAAACCAGTCACCAAAAGAGAGTCAATCTACATTGTCGGTCAGAAAAACAGTTCCCATAGAATCTGGAGGTGATCCGCAAGGAATCTGGAGATCGACCAAAAAGCAAAGTTGCGTGAAATAGCCTGAGAAGCAATCTGGTCGGGTTGATAAACAGTGCCCATCGGATGAACAGTAATCACGACGGTTAATAGTACCACTCGGAAAGAAAAATGCGATTTGAGAGAGACTCGTTTGGAATCTGATGATGGTGCAGAAGGAAAAGTTAACCAACGTCCCTTGATCTACAACCCAGTGGTAGAGGTGAGAGCTCACTCACCGTTCGGTGCAAAACGGCGATGATGAACAATAACAAAAAGTGCCATTGACGGAGGCGATGCCGGCCGAATCAGACGACGGTGATGAAGGCAAAGTTATAGAGCTGACTGAGGCAAATACGATAGTAATAGAGGTGAGACTTCACTCGCTCATCAGCGGCGGATGAATAGTGAATGTCGAATTTGTTTTTCACAATTTTGACAGTTTTCTAGTCGGAATTTGGTGAGACTCAAGAAGCAAAGTTTATTTAGGTTACTTCGATCTACAACATATGTAAATCTCATAGCCTTACTCACAAATCGATCGGAGTAAACAGTAACTCCGGCGACCTTGGTTGAGAGGGGATGTGTTTATTTCCTTCTATTTTATAATGGTAATTCTACTTATCGCTATTCTAGCATAATTCATGTCAAATATCCATGGCATTTCTAGCATAACATATCATTCATGGCATATTCTAGCCTAATTCATGGCATTCATGGCATATTCTAGCATATTTCAAACAATCACTAATCATAGCATTCAAGGGCAAAATGGTAATTCTACCTATTCTATGTTATTTCCTAGCATTCCTCGAAGCAAGTAAGTTTTCCTAGAATGGTTCTAATCATGTGTTATTAAGCATAATTCTAAACATGTTTTCCTAATCATGATTCTAAGCATTCGCAAAGAAAGTAAATTCTTAAGCATGATTTTAAAAAAGGAAAGTTTGCGGACTTATCTTGACACGCTTATGCATCTTGCAAAAGAAATTGAGTTAGAACAATTCATAATAACCCTAATCATGCTCCTAAGTATAAAAATAAAACCCTAGATATGATTTTTTCTAAGCAAGAAAAATAAAAGAGAAAATAGAAGGGAGGAGAGAATTTTGCTCTCAAGATGTACCATTTCCAGGTTTAGAGCAATCGAACGCCTAAAAAATTATACTGGAAAAGATTTTTCAAATTCTTGAGCGTGTCTTCAAGAGGAAGAAAGAGATGATTATATTCAACAATCGGTGTGTATTGCAAAGTGAGAGGGGGAGGGTTTATATAGGAGAGGGGTGAAGATGAAAAAAGAAAATTTCCTAAGCCAATTTTCGAACATAAACCAAAGAGGGCCGGATGGCCATCTCCAAACAACCGGGCAACTATCTAATAGACACCCAACCATTGGCCAACGGTTAGGTGGCTGTCAAATTGTCAGGCAGCTATCTTGGATAGCCATGTGGCTTTTTGATGGCTGGTCGGTCAATTTATGTTCAACCTTTTCCTTTTTTGTCTTCTTTCAATGCAGCCTTTTCGGACCTTTGTCTATTCAATTGCTTATAACTTTTCGAGTTCAACTCCGATTCATGATCCGTAAATTCCTATGAAAATTAGACATCCATAGCTTAACAACATTTATGACTCATCATCAAATTCCTCTCAGATTAATTTTTGTGATTTTTCAAAGTCATGTGTCAGTTTTCGAGAATCTTCGCCAACTTCTTCTCACCCTTCTCTTCTTGATCTTCAATGGCATTTCGGTTATTTTCATTGCTCGACATTCAGCTTCATTCCTTCATCGAGCCTAAAAAATTCAGTGTCTATAGTTTACCCCTTACTTTTAAGAGGTTTGTGAGACACAAAAGTCAACAAAGTATTCTCACTTCGTCTTTGAACATCTTTAACTTTGTCTTCCTTCTATCAGACCTCCTTAGCATCTCTCTCTTCTTTTTTTATTCCCACCAAAAGGTGCACCCATTCAAGTGTTAATGTGCTTATCTAGGGCTGGATGTGCCTATCCAAGGCGAATATGCCTATTCAAGGGCTAACATGCCTATATAAGGTGAGTATACTCATTCAGGGGCTCAAGTACCCACCTAAGGGCTAACATGCCTATCTAAGGTGAGTGTGCCCATTCAAGGGCTAACATGCCTGTCCAAGGTGAGTTTGCCCATTTAAGGGCAGATGCGCCCCATCTAAGGCGAATGTGCCCATTCAAAGACGAATGTACCTATCTAACAGGAAAAGTGTCACATCTAAGGGCTAACGTGCCTGTCAAGACGAGTATGCACATCTAAGGGCAGAGGTGCATATTCAAGGGCTAGAAAGCATCCTTATGATGCTATGATAAAACACTTTTCAAAGCACATATTTTTTAGGGTGTCTAACACTCTTCAGTGCATCTACTTCTTAAGATTTAGTAACACTCTTCATTGCACCTCTTCTTAGGGCTCGTGCCTATTCTAAGCGCTTAAAACACTCTTAAGTGCACCTACTTATTAGGGTTTTCAACAGTCTTCAGTGCGCCTCCTTTTAGGGCTTGTGCCCATTTTAAGGGCTTAAAACACTATTAAGTACACCTACTTCTTAGGGTTTTCAACATCTTCAATGTGCCTCTTCTTAGAGCTTATGCCTATTTTAAGGCCTTAAAGCACTCTTAAGTGCACCTACTTCTTAGGGTTTTCTTCTAATGCATGTCCACTGGAAAAATTTCTATCATGCACTACCTCGCAGCCTTTAAACCTTCTCATTCTTCGTGCCTTCGGCTAAGTATTTTTTATTTTTCTTTGATCTTTTCAAACTTTGCATTCGCTGGGCTTCATGCCCCTCTTCTAAGTATTCTTCATGCTTTTTCCAATCTTTGTATTTCATTAGGTTTTGATGCCCTTCTTTCGAGTATTCTTGCTTCTATTCTCGATTCCTTCTGGCCCATTTGGGATATCTCTTAAGTATTCATGTTGTTTATCAACTAGCTCATTGGGGATCTGTCATTTGTCTTTGTAAGTTCCTGCAAGATTCAATCATTTCTCAATTATGTAAAATCAATTTAAATTTTACCTTGTTTAATGTGTTCTTTAACAAATCACTTTCTAGTATCTAGAGGAATTCTTTCATGTGATTTCGGTGGAAGATGCTTTTGACTGATGTTGCTCTTTTTTTCTTATGAGTTGTTAAGCCATTGCCATGGCCGAGTGCTTGTTGTTGGTGCTATCCAAAAATTCTTTCAGTGTTTTAATGTCGATATGGAGTTTTTCTTCTCTTCTCTCCCTTTTCTTTTTTCTCCCTTCCTTTTTTCTTTTTTCTTTCTTCTTTCTTTTTCTCTCTCTTCTTTCTCTCTTCTTTCTCTTTCTTCTTTCTTTCTTTAACCTTTTACCCTTTACCCTTCCAATTATTTGACTATGAATCTTCTTCTTTTTTCAAGTCCTTTATCCAAGGTGAAGTTCCTCTTCAAGGCGGATTTCATTCTTCAAGGTAAGCATCAAATTTCTTCTTAAAAATTCCTTCAGTAAGGTAGAATTAAAATTCCATCTCTATGGTGAAACAAAAGTGATGCCTTTTCCAGGTGAATGCCTTCTTCATGGTAGATGATTCCTTCTTCAAGGTAGATACCTTCTTCGAGATAGATTCCTTCTTCGAGGTTGATTCCTTATTCGAGGTGGATTCCTTCTTCGAGGAAGATTCATTCTTTAAAGTAGCTTCTTTCTTCAAGGTGAACATCCTTGTTCAAATAAGATGCCCTCTTTATTGCTTTTGCACATCGTGCTGCTTAAGAGAATTCTTATCAAGATAGAGTTGTTTTTGCACATCGTGTTAACTGAGAGAAATCTCATCGAGATGAAGCTGTTTTTGCACATTATACTGTCGAAAAGGCATCTCATTGAGATTTTAGCTACCTAACCTTGCACATCATGCTGCTTCTTTTGCTATTCCCCTAGATGTTGAACCCACTTCCTTTACGATTACCCCTAGTATTTCATACTGCTTTGTGATTCTTGGTCTCTTTTGGACTATTCTTCATTCTGGATCATGCTTCCTGCAAGAAATAGATTTACGATTCATGTATGCATGATGTTTATTTTCTAACTATATGCTTCTTGCTTGGGCTAGACAGGTCACTTGCAAATCCAGTGCCTAGAGTGAAAGGCTGAGCGTCTTTAGGCTCAAGTTACTGCTTCTTCAATTAATATTGGTGATGATGAGTAAGGTCCGTCGCAATCGACTTTCTCATTTTCCTTTTTACCTCTCTTCACACCTTCCAATGTCTTTTCTCGTATTTTCTAGTATGTCTGAGGCCTTCTCAAGACCCTCCAGCCTCTTTTGAAGCCTTTAAAAGATGCAGACTGGAAACAACTCAAATTTGTCGGTCTTTATCACTTGAAGGTCCTTCGACATGTAAAACTTGACGTCCCTTTTCTAAAGGAATGCATGATCTTTTAGGATTTTTATGATCAAGTCTTTCGCTTCAATGGGCAAAAGCTTTGCTCCTTGCATGAGGAATTCTTTACCATACTCTGTTGTTACTCGTCTAATTCTAAGAGCATCATCTGTCGACTGTCAAGACACCATCGATGTCAAATCTTGCTCACTTATTCTACTTTCTGATTCTATCATGGGCATTCATAATAGAAGCAGTTGAGTGCCATTATCTTCTATTACGCCTTTGCTTAAGATGATGGATAGTAGCACATCCAATTGGCTTTGCCTTCATCAACTCTTCCTTCTTACATGGTCTCTATTTGGTCTCTCTGGATGGTCTTGGTGACCTTTATCTTGTGATCAGGATTTCTTAAATGGGCCTAGGTTTTATAGTAGTTCCCTTGATTCTAGCTGAGGCGTTGATCGGATTGGATCGAGTCAAGATTAGTCCTTATCAGAGGTTCGGTGGTAGTCTTTTGCTTCTTTAGGTTTTTCTTCTAACCCTAAATTTTGCCTAAGCCACCTTTTTAGGTTTTCAACTTAGCGGGTTCAATCATTTTCATTTTATTTTTTTTTATACTCTAATTTTTGCCTAAGCTGCCCTTTTTGGATTTTGGACTTAGCGGGCTTTTTCTTATTTTTCTTTTCTTCTTCCTTTTTGGCTATAAGAGAAGATGCCCATTCTAGCATCATTTTTTACACTTCCTTTAAGATGATTGAGATAATTCTATCTGCCTTGATTTTGAAGATGGTTAGGGCAATTCTTTGCCCCCTTGCTTCTTCTCTTTCTCAAGATGAATGGGCAACTCTTTTCCCTCTGCTTCTTTTCGCTTCTCAAGATGAATGGGCAATTCTTTACCCACTGTATGAAAAGTTTAATATCATCTTGGGGAATTTCTTCATCCAACTTCAAAGCCATTATGCATGCTAGATAAAATGGCTAACTTCTTCTATAGGTCATGCTTCTTCACCGTTGGTGGCAAAGTTGCTTCTTTGATACCCTTAATAGAAATTGTTGGCAAATTTTCTTCTTTTTGACATGTTTTCAATAAACCCAATATCCTCCAATAATATGTTGAAATGCTGAATGTGAGTTGTGTATCAATTTGATTTACATTCAAGTTCCTCAAGGATTTCTCAAATTTAATAGCTTTTAATGATAATGCATTGACTCGTGATTGTTCACAATTTTGACTCTAAGCCAGATTTATTTCATTCAAGATTCTTTGTATGTGTGTGTATAGCCAATCATACTTCACTTGTTAAGACTCAGATAACTTTATGCAAATAGAAACTAGGGATCAATCTTTAAAGATAAAAGGACTACAATAAGCCCACTTTTCACACCACTCTCCATGAATGTAGTCTCATCACAACATCAAAGATCATTAGGGCTTTATCAAGCTTGTAATTATAGGCTAGGGTTAAGGTATGATAAAGGAGACTATAAGGCTATCTCACCCATAATCATACAACCATTCTAGGTTTTAATAGTGAGCATCAACTTTTTTCATTTGTACCCCCAAACTTTGAGTTTTCACTTACCATGTTTGCTCTGCTTTTGATTTTGAATGGCTACACCCCTACACTTTACGCGTAATGGGACTAACAATCTGCTTTTCTTTTTCTTTTCTTTTTTTCTTCTTTTTCTTCTTTTTCTTTCATTTTCTCTTTTCTTTGCTTCTCTTTTTCTCTCTTTTCTTTTCTTCTTCTTTCCTTAGAGCTCAAAATTACACAAAAACTTATCAACTTCCTTTTATTTCCCCATAAGTATGCCTCTCAATGCTCTTTTCTAGAACGTTCATATGTTATGAGTGAAGGGTGCTATGTAAGAAAAAATTTTCTAGTGTTAGGATAATTCCAGATCATTCACTTGGTCTGTCATCCTAGGTTGGCAAGGACTGCTGCAGATGGGATGGTGTCAAGTGCAGCAACGAAACTGATCATGCCACTAAGCTTGAACTTAGCAGCAAATATTCAAGCCCTGATGGTGATGGAGCTGCATATTCTTTGCTTGATTTGGAGAATTTGAGATACTTAGACCTAAGCATGAACAATTTTGGAGGGATCGCTATTCCAGAATTCAATGGATCACTTAAGACGTTGAGGTATCTCAATCTCTCAGCTGCGTCCTTTGGTGGGACTATTCCTTCAAATTTGGGAAATCTTTCAAGCTTAAGCTATCTTGATCTTAACACTTACACAGTTGAAGCAAATGAGAATGATTTAGAGTGGTTGTCAGGTCTTTCTTCTTTGAAACACCTTGGGAAGTATTGATCTTAGCAAAGCTAAAACTTGTTGGCTTCAAGCTGTGAACATGCTTCCATCCGTTTCAAAATTATACCTACCAGCTTGTGGACTTTCCCTTCTTCCACTTTCTCTTCCACTTGTCAACCTTACCTCTCTTTCGGAGCTCGATCTCTCCAAAAATGGCCTCCAGTCCCGAAAACCTTTCTGGTTTTTCAACTTTACTAGTCTTGTTTATCTTGACCTCAGCTCTAAACAGTTGCAGGGTCGAGTTCCTGCTGAAGTTGCAGGCTTAAATTTCATTCAATACATTGATTTATCTGAGCAAGTTCATTTCTAGCTGGTAAGTTATCAGAAAGTTTGGTAAGCTCTGTAATTTGCGTGTGCTTGATCTGAATATGAGCAAGATAAGCGGTGACATAACAGAATTAACTGATGGCTTGTCAAAATGCACCAATTGTCGTTTAGAGTACTTCGATTTGTGGGAGAATGAACTAAGGGGTTTCTCCCTGATTCCTTGGGAAACTTAAGGAACTTGAGAGATCTTAAACCCACGGGAAACCTATTTTTCGGTTCCATCCCGGAATCCATCGGAAATTTGTCATCCTTAGAAGTATTCTGCTTGTCTGAATGGGATGAGAGGAACGATTCCAGCTACTCTAGGACAACTCTCATCATTATTTGTATTAGACATAGATAATAATCAATGGGAGGGTGTCATGACAGAACCTATTTTTCTAATCTCACAAGCTTGAAGCAATTGTCCATTTATCAGGGTAACCCTACACTTTGTGTATCTCCACTACCCAACAGGTGCAACAATGACAGTGAAACATCTGATGATTTTCCTAGTTGAGGAAACAAAGACAGTGAAGATGAAGTTGAAAGGTGGTTGTTTTACAGCACCATTGCACTTGGCTATCTGATTGGGTTCTGGCGAGTTTGTGGATCGTTGGTAATAAAATATTCCCGGAGGCTTGCCTAGTTCAAGTTTGTAGATGATACAAAGGATAAGCAGATACTGGTTGTCTCATCAAGCATAGCACGCCTTCAGGGATTTCCAAAGAATATTGAAAGGCCTGCCGCCTAAGAAGGTTTCTTTCATGGCAATTCAATCCATAAACCAGACATTACTAATTACCATTTTACATAGATGTTAGAGATTTTATACGAGTTACAAAATAAGAAGATGTAATGTTATTAATTTTATGATTAATATAGGTTAATGGGAAATGCTTAGGTCCAGTTGTTGTATCCATACAACAAGTTTTAAATTTGTATAAAAATCGTAAAGGAGCGTATAAAAATCATAAATGAGTAAATAATAAAAGTTTAAAAGTTATAAATGAATAAATAAAAGTTGTATAAAAATTGTAACACAACTTTTATTTATTCGTTTATGACTTTCATATAGTCATTTATGATTTTTATACAATTTTGATTTTTGTAGCTGTTTTGTAGCATGACTCTTAATATAGAGTTTGATTAATGTAGAACTTTTAATTAAATATATATTTATTTGCTATAAGTCTTATAAATATATAATAAAATAGAAAAAAAAATATCTACAAACAACCAACTCATAGTCTTATAAATATATAATAAAATAGAAAAAAAAAATCTATCATGTTGAATTGTATAAATTAGTTGTATTTGTCTTATTACTTTTGATTTATGTAGTACATTGGATAGTGAAATAATCTTTTACTTTTAATTTTAATTTTTGAATACCATAAAGACTTTTAAAAAAAATAAATTAAGGTTAAAGACATGAAATAAATGCATTTCTTTAAAATCCCTTCATTTTCATATTTAATGACTATGTTGAATGACTGGGATATGATAATTTTTTTTCCAAGTAAAAGATCACACAAATTCATGAGCTACCTTTTCATACAAAACATGGTCATCATATAATATTAGTCGCCTAAAGTTATCAAGACAGCTTGATTCTAAATCTATGCTCAGATTTTGTTAAATAAATAAGGTTTTGTTTGCATAAATTTTTTTAAAAAAAAATTCACTACAAGAAAAAAAGCCATATTTGGCGATCTTTGACCGTCAAATATGACAATATTTGGCGGTCATAAAAACGCCACCAATGGCAACGCCAAATATGGTGATTTTGACAATATTTGGCGGTCGGTCAAAACGCCAAATATAGTTTACATCATATTTGTCACATAAAAGCGCCAAATATAACTTAAAAATACTGTACAAAAAATCACATAATTGTCACTTTTTTTACAAATTTAGTGGCTTCCAACGGTCAAAATTTTTGAATTGTACCATATTTATCGCTTTTCGCCTGACAAATATGGCTTGACAACGGTCAAATTTTTTGAATTTTATGATATTTGTCGCTTTTTAACCGATAAATATGGATATGCAACGGTCAAATTTTTAAATTTTACCATATTTGGCGCTTTTTGACCGATAAATATGACATAATAACGGTCAAATTTTTTAAATTTTATCATATTTGACGCTTTTTAACCGATAAATATGATTATTGAACCATATTTATCACTTTTTATTCGATAAATATGACTTGTTAACGGTCAAATTTTTTAAAATTTATCATATTTGACGTTTTTTGACCGATAAATATAATTCCATTTTGAATTTTATCATATTTATCGTTTTTTGCCCGATAAATTTAGCATGCTAACGGTCAAATTTTTTAAAATTCATCATATTTAGCGCTTTTTGACCGATAAATATGATTTTTCAACCATATTTATGGCTTTTTGCCCGATATATATGGCTTACTGACTGTCAATTTTTTTAATTTCATCATATTTGACGGTTGTTGACCTATAAATATGATTCCATTTTGTATTGCACCATATTTATCGCTTGCTGCTTATGAAACATAACAATACTAATATTTGTTATTTTTCTACCCTGTGCGATTTTGTCAATACTCCAATTTGGCATATACAACACACACAAATATCTCCTGTCCTAGATTTATCATACACTATTGAAATAAATGATCTGTGTGAGTGTTTAATTAAAAAAAGATATAAATGGTTCTTTGTAACAATCATAATAGTAGACATGTCAATAAGCAAATTAAATAGTATCAGAAAAAGAACAAGCAAATTAATGACACTTGCAGTTGTTAACCAGCAGCTACACTTTTTACCCGTTGCTCCTGCATTTTAGCACTTACTGCAAAAGTAGAGCAGATTGCAACCCCAAAAATTAGTTTTATGGTTCTACAACTTAAGTTGACAATATTTGACCGTAATTTAAAACATACCAATCATTCACTTTCAATTATTCAAATCGAAAAGTAAGTACAGCAACCACAACCAAAACTAAGCCACTATAGACAAGAAAACCTGTATTGGACAAAAATACATGGATCGAAATCCTAGCAAAGGACTAAATTCTGAAATCTGCAAGGTCTATTATAGGCAATAGGACAATCAACTTCATGGTTACTTTTTACATACCTGGTTGTGCAGCAAGGTGCCGGACTTCCTTAACCCCAGTTCTCTGTCATGTGGAGCATGTAAAATGATACTAACAGAGCCCACCACGCAGAGAACACATCCAACCATACCAAATATATGCGGTTTCTCCTTCAGAATAAAATGTGCTAGCACTGCCAAACAATGATCTCTTTAGAAGTAAAACACACACACACACACACGCACGCACACACAGACACGCACACACGCACGCACGCACTCACGCACGCACACACACGCGAACGCGCGCACACATTCACACACACACACACACACACACACACACATACACACACAGAGATACACCACACAATGTTGTCCATCTATGTATTTATGTACATGCATTGATGGCCAGATAAAGATGGAAACAATTAAAAAGAAAGAAAAATGAAACAAAGACTCCTTTTAATCTTCTACTGCAACTGAAGTTGAAGAGGGTCTTACCTGAATATAATACTTAAGGCTCCCAATGTAGTTACAAGAATTGTAGGAGCATAAGCATAGGCAGCGAAATTGGTTATCTCCCAAGCAATCACTATAAAATAAAAATAATTCAGTACTGGAATGTAACAGAAAGTACCAAAGAAGATAGTAGTAGATAAGAGCGAAGAGATGATAGCCTGGTGATAGAAGAATATAAGCAAATAACAAACATAAAATTGAAGAAACTTTTTGCTTCTTTCCCTCCCTCAAAACACTTTTAAATTCCCATCATTCCATGTAAATCTGGCCTTTCATAAAATTTCTCGTTTAATTTAGATTAAAAAGGTTTATCATATTCTCAACCACCAAGTCAAACTACTAAATAGTTTGTCTTAAAATCTCTATGTACAGAATCACTTTTAACCAGACAACAATTTCTGTACGTAATATCTTCTATCCATGGTTGAGATACAGGTTCAAAATTCTAAGAATCAAGCTCCTTTTTGAAGTTACTGTGTCATTCATTATTGGTGAGTTTCCTTAGTTAGATGATCAAACTTGTGATGCTACTTCTATATTGGCATCTATAACACAAAAGTTCTACTTCCCAATGATGAAAAATAGAAGGTGATTATGACTTCAAATACAAGAGTCACTAAAGATACTACTGTAATAAAACCTGCTCTCAATTGAAGAGTTTTAACTGAGAACACAAGGTTGATCTTCAATTTTACATTGTTCTTTCTCCTTCCAATCTATATGATCAGACCAAGCAATCTGATAACAAATATTAGGTTGCTCCACATTTTGCAATCCTCCACATGTGGGCCTTTCATTTACTTTGCTTCAGCAATCTACCCAGTACTTTCACCAACTCTTGCACTAAATTTATTGGACAAGCCCAACATAACAACATCAATAGTAAAATCACAAAATTCCCGAGTCCCAGCCATAACATAAGCCCAACAGCCCACTAAAAAAGAAGCTCTAAATACATGTTGGCCATCATAGGCAGAAGTAAACATTTTCTCCACTCCAACAACTATACTAATGGAACATACAAGGCTCCTTCCAACTAAATCTCTACTCTCAAACACACCCTATGTACAAACCTACATATGACTTCAATAAGCTTCTTAATTTAATATCTTACCCCTTCTAATGTTTATTTACATGCATCATGCAACCCTTAACCTGATCATAAGTTGGATAACACAAGGAAAAAGAAAATATTACAATCATTATTATTGTTATTGTTATACATTTTTTAGAAAGAGAAGCAAACCAAAACAAAGAAGATGATGTACAGAATACAATCAACACATTCAGATAGTATATGTTAAGCTCTATTTATTTATCTTTTCTTTAATAATTAAGAAACTGAACATGCAAGCTAACTCAATCAACTTATACACAATAAGAATAAGACTTTATAATACCAAATTTGAAAAATATAAAATATAAGAAATCAAACATCAAATATATACCTAACCTCCACACCTCCAGGAAAGCAAAATGACAGCAGATCCTTGTTTTTAAGTGGCAGCTGTTTTTCTCGAGGGTAAGCAAATATCATGCGTTGTAAATAAAAATCCAAACCAATTTTCACAAATCCAAATAGCATTTGCCCGATACATATCAGTCTTACTATTCATGTCCTTCATCAGGGAGCTAGTCACAATAATAACCTTTTTCCCACAAAAAAGATTGATCAATCAGTATCCATATTTTCATAAAAACGATACAGGTAAGATTGAAAAAGAGAATTCAATAAAGCATATATAACCTCATCGGCAGATGGAGTATCATCAAATACACCATTCTCCTTAAACCTATATCTCTTTATTGAAAAAGCTTTGTCAAGTATAGAAATCTTAAAACTCACCCATATTGGTTGAGTCTCATTACTAAGCTCCCAGTCCCAGTATTTCTCAACAATAGTCTTGGCTTTCTTCTTTTTTTGCTGTTAGAAAAGAGTCATAATCCCTCGTAAACAAGTTCCTTCACTACAGTTCTGAGCTGATTAAATAAATGAATTAAGTAACCATATAATAAATGCTTACCTCAGTTGTCTCATCTTGTTTATCCTTGTTGGCTTCAGCTGGATCCTCATCAGCCTCAACTTGTACAGAGCAACATATGAAGGAGACATCAATGACAATCCCAAAAGGATAAGTTGGTTAATCCATAACAAAGAGGGAACAGTGTAATCATACCTCTCTAGTGTACCCCTTTTCCTGCCAGGTCTATATAGGGAATGAAACAAACTGTGAGTAGTTTTTCACAAGCCTTTGTATCCGCTCTGGATGTGCAAAACCTCTGTCCTCATGCTGAAAATTGGGAGAAATTTTGGCAAAATAAGGGTAAGGTCTCTAATTCAGTTTATATGTCTAAAGATGGAAACAAGACACACAAACCAATCAACAGACCTTCAGATTTAATATGAGCTGTGTTCCTCTATGAATGAACTTCTTCGAGTCTGTCTCCTCTCAAATTGTATAGGAGCTAGCATTAGCCTCAACCAAATAGAAGGTTTTTTACACATTCATATTAGTGTAGACTTGTGTATATTCCTTTTGATTAAAAATGAAACAAATTTGAATATATCAAACATGATATGATATCACGTAAAAAAAGTAGATCATATGTATTATTATAAATTAAAAAATAAAATAAGTTTTTGTATGCAAAATAATGTGTTAAAAATAAAATTATAAGAAGTTGAAGTAATAAACGGTTAATTATGAATTATGTTCCATTAAATTTGTGCAACATCATGTTAATAATAATAATAATAATAATAATAATATATATCAATTAATTAGTTCAGTTCTCCTAGCACAGATACAGAAAAAAAAAATATTAGGCAAAGACACAGCGAAGGGTACTCTCTTTTGGGGGGCAAGAACCATATATCTCCTCTTTAGTATTCTACAAACAAATTAGTTGTTTTTTTTTCTGAAATAACACACATAAACATGGGTTCTTTCTTCCTTGAAGTTGTTACAATAAAAATATTTAACTCCAAAAGTTCGAACAATAAACATGAAGCTGAAAGCAAACTACAGTGTGTAATATGTCTCTATAAAGTATAATTTTCGTGAATTTAGGCAAATATATATAATTATTTCTTCGAAGAGAGGGAAATTTATAAATGTACGAGAATCAATAACCATTACCAGGGCCTCCCTTATGGATACATTTGGTTCTGGTGCTCTTTAGTTACACTTCTGGTACCTCTCAACGTCCTGAGCATGCTAACTGTTCACCACAAAAAAAAAAATTATCGATAAAATGTAGTATATTAGGCATCCAGAAATACAGATACATGCACAACATTCTGCAAAATATAATTAAAGTTAAATTTTAATTATATTTTGCAATCTACATGTAAATAGAAGTGTAAAGAATCCAAGAAGATGCAATCCGTGTCACCTAAACAAGTACCATTTTAAATGAAACATACAAGAACTTGGTCGACATAATCAAGCCGATCAGGATGTACATGGAGCGTAAACGTAAGAAGAGAGACGTACAAAGTTATAGCTCCAAGAATGGGCATGTCAACCTGTGCTTCTATCACCTGCCATTCAAATTTGCCATTTAACTTAAAAGGAAACAACTCCATGCTCCAAATTGGGCATTTATGCCTCTCACTCCCCATCCAAAAGAAAGAAGAAAGAAGATCAGCTTCTTAATATAATAACCTTAAAAATAACAAAAAGGACACTGCAAGGCATTTTAACATGTACTAGCAGGCACCAGAGCAGAACAAGGCTAAAAAATTCAGACTTAATTTTACTACAAACTAACAGTCTATGTCTCTGAGTGATTATTGATTTTGGATATTATCGAATTGCCACCACATCTCTGCCTTCCAAAAGAGAGAGAGAGAGAGAGAGAGAGAGAGAGAATGCTCAATTAAAGAAAAACAAATATCGTAAAATATTAGATTTCTTACCTTGTTGACAGGATCTATGCAAATATGACGAGTATTCTCATCTTCATAGGCTCAATTAAAGAAAAACTTTGGTTCCCAGACAAAGATAGCAAACGAATCTGCAATTCCACCTATGTTGATATCCACCTCATATAAAGCCCCTTCACCTGTTAAAAACCATGCAGGACAAGTTGACAGAAGTTTACTAAACATATTAAGTCAGAAAACAAAGCCACCAAAATAATTAGCCATACCTGAAAATCAGGAAAGTGGAACTGTATTAACAGCAGTATGAAGGACATTGAAGGTATCAAATTAATTGCAATGGCTTTCAAAAGTGGAGAACTGGAAAAATTTAAATGAAATCCTAAAAAAGACAAACCAGATGGAAGTGCATGTTTCTTTCTGTCTTAATTTATTGAGCACATCAGTTCCATCAAATCCAGCATTGTCACAAAGTTACCGGGGTATAACCAAGAGTAAAAATATCCCACATTAATTATCCTATATTATCCTATCAAATTACTTTCCTGTTATGATAAAAGCAGAAAAACATCAATCTCATAAGAGCACAATAAGGTCTTATTCTGAATATTTTATGCATGCCTTAGCATTCATATTTCCCAAGGCAAAAATTCTTATCATACTACCCACGTCTAGAAGATGCTTTGAACCTTGTAGAACGTGTATCTCCTGTTCTAAAAGAATATAAAAACAATCTTAGATAGACATTAAGGAAATACCCATCACCCAAAACAATCAAATTGGTGAACCTCATTAAAAATCTAAGTATCTAACATTTCCTAAAAACATAAATTTATTAAAATTTTTCCAAGTGGAAAGAATCTATCCGATGAATACCTATACATATATTCAATCAGGGCTCAAACCATCAAAGCTGAACAATTTAACATAAACGATATACATCATTCCAGATATCATCCACACCTCCATCTCAACACATGCAATGAAAGGAGATTCATATTGAAATAGAGTAGTTAAATGCTTTAAAATGGAATTGTGAAGCACAATAATATGATGGTATAAACATCATTCTAGATGTCCTCTAGACCTTCATCTCAACATATGCAGTTAAAAAAGCTATCCATACAGCAGTCAAATCCTTCAAAACAGAACTATAAACCACAATAATGACCTCCTTAACCTTGATTGATAAATCTTAATGATCACGCTTCTGTTATTCAGGAATTCAACATCAACACATTTCAAAGGAAAGAATACAATGAAGGACTTAGCAAGTGCAGGAGCTTGTACTTTCTGTGGAGCTTTGTAGATTCCCATTAGAGAGGGCATTGCACTGAACCAATGGATCTGACTATTGAATATATAGGACCCCAAAATGCTAGACACTTAATACCAAAAGAGAAGCAAACTAAGCCTACTGTCTTGGTGGAGGGTATTCTCGAGGTTGTAAGGATTTTATTTAAATATCTGTCATGCTAAACAAATTTGATTAATCTCATTCCCAATATTTATTCAACATAACTGTAGCAAATTAATTTCATTTCACAATTCAATAAATAAGAAAACAATGCAGATCAATAAAAAATTCTAAACATTGCAACGATGGTGCTTCCAACTATCAAGTTTGACTACAAACGTACAAACTATTTTTCAAGGGCGGTCAACAAAATCATTCCATAGAAAGCCAAACACAAAAGCCCAATATCACCAACCTCAAGAGCTTTTGCATAAGAGTTGATAAAAAGTTAAGACTTCCCAGTAATGGTGCACGTATGCTA
The DNA here is from genome assembly GCA_013180625.2 of Boswellia sacra. Classification (NCBI taxonomy): domain Eukaryota; kingdom Viridiplantae; phylum Streptophyta; class Magnoliopsida; order Sapindales; family Burseraceae; genus Boswellia; species Boswellia sacra. Next base: position 71,580 of record SNVD02013881.1, read on the forward strand.
TCTCAAATATCGGCTTATCTCCATCTGCCACCAAAAACAACAATCTATATCAACAAGGCCAACATACCATCAAAAGATCCACCATACATTAATCAACAGATACGATAGATCCATACATCTATAACACCACCACCAGCAACTACTGTAGATTTCTTTAAAGCTCTTCTAACAATCATGATTGCATCATGTAAACTCCTCTCAGCTTCCTTGATGAACTGCAGACAGTTAAGAAAGAAAAATCCAGCTCAACATGATTAGTAAAATAAATATCACAGCTCTCACTCTTCCTTCTTCTTCTTCAAGGTCTACTGTTGGTGTGGTGTTAGGGTTTGTTTGCATTATTCGTTTTTGGCTTTTGACGTTTCAATCTGAGATTTGGATGAGTGATTTGGATGAGTGAGGGAGTAACTGGTGATTTGGATGAGTAAGGAAGTGACGGCACTACAAGAAAAAAAGAAACTTCCTATACGTTTCTTATAGCTGTAGCAATAAAAGAATTCAATAACAAAGTACAGAAACAGTTATTGTTCGTCTCTTCTTTAATCTCTCTAGAACAGATCTTTAAAGAATATTAAATAGGAATTTTAAGTCTGCTTATATACATAATTTATACAGAATAAACTATAAATTTCTGATACAAGATATTTTTGAGTTAAAAAGCAATTATGGTCAACTTACTGAAGGCCTAAAAGCAAGTAGCAACACTATTCCAACATAAATATAATTTTACTAACTCCACTAAGATTATTTAAGTGTTCAAATTACTGATCATGTCTAGGATATTGATTTTGATAATTAAATGATGATTTTCATTCATAAAATACAGAAGTGAAAACAATAAAATGTGTAGATTAAAAATCCAAAAGAACAAAAAGTGAATAAGAAGCCAAGTGATGGTAATTTACCTTCACTTCCATGAGCCATAACTTCTTCAAGTTTGGATCTCCAAGGATAGTTGACACTATGAGCGCACCTTGAACAGGTGAATTGCTGTAAACGGGTCTGGCAAGCTGCTGCTACTGACTTTTAACAGCAACTGCTTGTTTTTCATCTTCACAGAGCACACTGCAACAGTTACAACAAAGTGTAAACAGAAACATATTAGTCATTACTTTTTGATTTCAGGAAACAGTAGAAAATCCTGACACCACTAGGTTTCCAATTTTTGCTTTTCAGTAAATTTAGGTTTTTAGGAGGTATTAACAATTTCTTTTAAAGGAAATTTAGAAATATGATATTAGTAAGCAATAACCAATTAACACTATAATTTTGAACATAAGACCATATAACATAGTTGATATAAACCTCAGATAAAAGACATGACGGTTGTTAGAATTTCAGTTTCTAAATATTAAATCACATCCCCGCAGATAGCCAAAATGCTAAAATAATTTCTTTACATCAGATATTGTCAAAAAGGTCTCAGAGCATGAAGCATATGGGTTGATCTACTCGATCAATGTATAAAATTGAGACGGTACCTAAGGCATCCTACTCTTTGGCCATAGAGTCCCATATTTTTTGCATGTGACTGTGCTACTCCAATTTGATGACCATCCTCGAGAAAGATACTGATGGCCCTGGCATCTCTCACCAGATCACCACTAGCAAAACCTTGATAAGATATATCAAAGAAAGGGAAGTGACCTTTTGCATGAAAACAAAGAGAAGGTTTGATGCAAGCCAAAGCGCTGAGCTTTTAAATACAACATAAAATTAAATGAAACAATGAGTAAAGAAGTTTATACCTTGATTTGGTGTGAGATCTCCCTCCACTGTTCCTCTGTTGGATCCACTCCAGTTGGATTATGAGCACAAGCATGAAGTAGAAAGAATGAACCATTTGGTGCATTCTACAAGAAATATTAATATGATAGGCCCAAAAAACATGTCAGCGATAATTTCACATACAATGGGAAGGGGAATATAACCTAGAAAACATTGTTAGTATAGATGACCTAGTTTCGAATGAGAATGTCCTTAAATACCTTAATGTCGTCCATCAGTCCTGAAAAATCTAAACCCCTGGACTCTGGGTGTTAATAATGAAAAGTCTTTTGAGTGATATGGGCATCTCTCTAGATGTTATGGTGGCTGTTAAAATCTCACATCAGAACTTAGAAAGCTCTTTACATCAAGTGCAAGAAACAAGGAGAAGGAACAGCAAGCCTTTGATGTCGTAACTAAATTTGTTGACGAAAAATAAAAAGAGCTACAGAAATTTGACTGCGGAGGTGGGGCAAGAGGGAACAATTACTCACTTGGCCCAGGTTAGGACTGGTATATAGATTTGAGAATCAGGATGAAAATGCTTCTGAAAGTCTGCGAAAAGTCGGCATGCACCAGTCCCAGAGAGAGCCTGCACAGCTATTATCCGTTTATCTTTGATGAACTCAGAATTCTCTCCATAGGCCAATTTCAGTGTTTCCTCCACCATATTCACACTCCCTCCCATAGGAAGATACTCCCTAAGAGGAAAATAGATAACATGGACATACATTATAACCGTAATAAGCAGTCAAATGACTAAAAAGTTCTACAACTATAACTGTTCAGTAAAAATCAGATTACCAATACAACCATGCTTTGAAAGCAACAAGCAATGGAGGTACTATCACACAGAAGCACATATGTGCATAAAAGTGAAAAGGAGTCAGAAAGATCTTGGCTGCTGCAGAACATACAAGTGATGTTGCCAGGGAGCTATGGTGATACAGGAAATAGGTTTATTCAAACAAAATTACCCACAAGAAATAGAAATTGACATATTTATTTCTTGTTTTCAATCTGTTCCCCTTCTCCTGCAGGAAAAAAGAAGCCATAGCCCCAGAACCTCTGCCATTGTGATCAGAAAACCTAGCGACTTACACTACAAGCATGTCACGCTCCTTGAACTTTTATGGTTTATAACAATTGGATTGAGGTGAACGAACAGATTAGTGCACACAGTTAAATAAAAAGAAATGTAACAAAATAGGAAAAGAAGAAAAAGGGGAGGTACATCTTGTATGGAATGTTTATATAGTACATTTTATAATTGAAGTAGCCAGTGAAAAATATTAATTTCAACCTATGATTCACAAATTTTAAATATTCCCATTTAAAATTTTAAATATTCAGTGAAAATTCACATTTAAAGAATAATAAAAGAAGAAAAAAAAGTTCCTGGCCCTGAAAATTAGCACTGGACATAAAATACAGGTTGCAACCCACCAAATAACCAAGTAACATGAAGCTTAAAGGTCATTTGGATCACAAGTGCAAATAGAGTCCAAAGGCGGCTAAATCAATCTTGTCATAACTTAGCTAAGTTACCATTCTCCATAACATAAGGCAACCTCTACAAAATATAAACTCAAATCACCGGAGCCATGAAATTATTAAAAGGATTAAGTCTACAAAAATGATCCTAATAAATAAATAACAGGATTTGGAAGTCATATAGACATACTCTGCAGCAATAATTTGTTCAAATAGAACCCTAACCATGTCAAGTCCACGCTTCACTCTCAAAAGGTTTCCAGTGTGACTACCAGCCTTCCTCACGCAGTTTCCTTGTATATCCCGGTCAAGCAAAGCTTGTAACGTCACAATGGATTTTTGATGCCTTTGCAAGATCATCAACCTGTTACCATTGATCACTCCATCAATCAAACCACTCAAAGCAAACTAATCACATTAAATCATAATTCATTCCTAGTCTCTATTTCTTCACAAACACTTCCAATCAGCCACCACGGAAACAAAATCAACTTCAAAAATATAAAATAAAAACTCAAAATGTAATAAAGTAAAAGCACGTAATTCCTTGGAGCATAACTCAAATGAAGTTCTTTTACAATCTATACTTTGCTAAGCTCACAAAAACAGATTAATGGATACAAATTCAAACCATCAACTTTATATCTATGTAACAATATATAACTGTACTAGTTCGCCGCCACCGTACCCTCCAACTTGCTTGTTACTAGTTTAGCATCGGAATTGTTGTTTACCAGCACAGTTCACCCGGTAATGGTACAGGGAAAATCCCGCAAACTAATCTCTAGAAGAAAATGAATATATAAAGTGATTGATATATATCACAGGTTGCTTGAATATATTCAGGATATGTACCTTTCTTATTGTCACTGGGAACCGAAAAGGGACACCTCTCCTCTTCACCCCAGTCGTCAGCTGCAGTCCATGTGTTTTGGACAATTACAGGATCATCGATTACCTTATCGCCATGGAGTCGAACGTTGTAACGCAAAATAACGGAAAGATTTGGCTCCCCTGAGAGATACTCCCCTGTTAGATCAATCCGAAAATCCCCAAGCAGGCCATTTGGAATTACCTCTTGTTCATCTCAGCAGCTTCCTTCTCAAACCTCTCGATCACACGCTCGTCGATAGCTCCAAGCTTGTAGATGAGATGTCCAATGGTGGTCGACTTTCCAGAGTCGACGTGGCTGATGACCACAATGTTGATGTCAGTCTTCTCCTTACGCATCTTAGCTTAGAACTTGAGAAGAGTGGCGGCGGAGGAGTGAAACCCTAGAAAACCTGCTGGTGCTAACAAAGGGTGCAGCTAAGCAGAGCTGTGAAGAGAGAGCGCAAATAGACAAAGGGTGATGGTCGTTGGGTGTGACGAGCTGGTGCGGTGAGGAGGGGGTGAGCTATGACGGCTAGGGCAAACAAAGGAAAGTGAAAAGAGAAAGAAGGATGAAAAGTATAGGGAAAGAGACAAAAACATGTTTATTGTTTTTATTTTTTCCTTTTGTATATATTTGTCAACACGTAAATATACGATAAATATTTGATACAGTTAATACAAAGAGTGACATATATGAAATATATTTACGTTTGACTTTTGAGTCAATGGCATATTTCTCACATTTTTTAAAAACTGTCAAATAAATAAATTGATGAGTGACAAATATAGAAAAATTTCTTGTAGTGATTCGAAACATATATTTTGTTAATGTACTTTTAAATTAATATATATCAACCACATATCATTTTTAAAATTAAAAAAATAAAAATCAACTATATATTGCTACTTAATTTTGAAAAAAAAAACACAAAATATATATAAAAACAAAACACAACCATAACTTATTAAGACATAATTATATATTACTCCCTCTACAATAGTTCTGATAATCTCAAATAATTGACTTGCTAAAATCCCACACAGCCATTTACAATTTTCAAAATCTCATGTTTGAAAAAATAAGGGTAAAAATATTAAACAATCAATCAATTAACTCAAAATTTAAAAGAATATTTCAAATTTAATGAAATATAATTATGATAGGGAAGTTTTGTGAGATTTTCAAAAGTATAGATGGTTGTGAAGATTTTTACGAACCTTAAGGGAGGTCCATAAAATTTAACTTACTATTTTCATATTGTAAAAACAAAGAAGTTTGTTTGTTAACATTTTTAAAATACTGTTTTCTGAAAACGTACATTTATCAATTTATTTAAATCAATATCAACCACATATCATTTTCGAAATTTAAAAAAATTTAAAATCAACCATATATTTTTTTCAAATTTTAAAAATAAAAACTCAAAATACACAAATAAACACAAAATAAACCCTCATATAACCCTCATGAGTTTCATATAATAGTTATTGAAAGGTTCTGTGATAATTTTAATGATTATACATTGTTAATTTCAACAAATCGAAATTGATGAAATGGAAGTAGTTCTATATATTTAACTAATTTCTTAAAATCAATAAATCAAATGTGATAGAATCTCATCAATGGCATACGCAGGATTTTGAGTTTGGGGGCCGATTCATTTCGGTATAAAAATAATATTTTTATTAATTATTTATAATGCATAAAAGAAAATAAATTATTATAATTTATAAAAGAAAATCAATTATTGTAATTTTTAGACGAGTCAGACATCAAATTAAGAACCCAGGATTTGACTTTCTTTCAATCTTGCAAGTAAGTTAAATCAAATAACGTAAATAAATATTATCAATAAAATATATTGACATAGATTCTTAAAAATTAAAAAAAAAATCCTACTTTTAAAAAAACTTATCAATTCTCAAATAAATTATAAAAAATAAAGCTTAATTATAAAGTTTAAATAAAATAAATAAAAATTAAGTATATTATACAAATATCTAAACTTAAATCTTAAATAAAAACGTCTATTTTATTAAAAATATACTTCGAATAGATAAAAGATAAATAAATCAATCTTGTCTCATATTTTTATTTACTAAAGTCTCAAAAGAATATATTTAATTGGTTAATTAATTGAAATAAATATTGTTGAATCAAGGATATGATAGAGTAATTGCATTACAATTGGCAAATTACGAAAATGGAAGGAGCTAGACAAAAATTCTCTCAAAAACAATTGAAAATTTGAAAGTTTATGGGCTCCAGGAAGTTCTGAAGGGGCCTAAAGCTTTAAGGGGTAATTGGGAATTTTTGAAAACCTAGAGTGGCCAGGCCCTTCTTAGACCATAGCGTAGGTCTGCCCCTGCTCATGATAAATGAAAAATTATTACATTAATTTAACATTGTGGATCTACTTGCTCAAAAAAAAATATATATATTGCCAGCCATTTCCTTTCTAAACATACGATGAAATTTTAAAATCAAAATTTTTCTCTACACTAAATATGCTTATTTTATTCATTTTATATTAATCACAGATTTCTTTAAAGAATATCATGAATTATGAAAAAATTTCCAATAAGAAAAGTTCATAGCCGACAATTCAATCATGATTCTAAACAAATGATTGAAGTTAATATATTCATAGGATTTGATTGCCATTGTAAAGCCCATTACTACTTTAACTAAGCCTAGCCCATCAAATTTTTTAGCCCAGCCCATGCCATAAGTCTTTTATTCATTTATATGCCATGTATTTATATTAGGATTAATTAAGATATAATTAGAAAAGAAAAGAGAAAAATCCAGAAGAGAAGACAGAGGGGGGGAACGTGAGACAAGGGGGGAGAAAGCAAGAGAAGATTTTGATTTTTTCTAAGGAATTTGAAGATTTTAAGGTAATTTCTTCATCTCTTCATTTAATTAGATTATATAATTTCAATCCTATCTCTAGATCAATATTAGGAGGAGGTTATTTGATATTTGGAGATGTAATAGAGAGAGAAACTAGAGAGAGAAATGAGATTTCCATGCTTATTTAAGCTTCAATTTCTTGTATTTTGAAGGAATTGAAGTTTTGATGATAATTATGGGAAATTAGGGATTCTGTGAACAGTACAAATTTCGAAAATTATAGCAGTCTGTTGGATTTGAATTTAATTCTGAAATTTATATATGTTAAAATAGACATCTTAAGGAATTGTTTAAAGTTGGATTCACTGAAAAATGTGGAGTATGCAATTTATTATGAATTTTCGAAGTTTACTGTTCACCACTAGAAATTCAGTTTTTCTGCAGAAAATCAGTATTGGGCAAGTTAATTAAGGTATCTAGAGGTCTTCAAAAATTATGAAATTTGGGATATGAGTTTGTATGTATGTCTAGTTTAAAACTGGAGATTTTTGTGATTTTGTAAATTTAGTACAAATTATCATGTATTTTGGAATAGAGAGAGGTCAGATTTGGAAGGAAATTTACAAAATTTGTGTATCTGGAAAAATGAAGGATTTGAGGTATCTAATGAGTATATAATGCTATGAAATTCTACATGGTATTAGACATATATGTGTAGAAGATGTTTATAAAATATTAGACCATTTGGATGAGTGGATTAATTATTAAAAATCGGAGAACCAGAATTGCTTTGTTTATGAAGTGTGGAAAGAGAGTTAATTAGAAGAATTAATATGTTATTGGTGAGACTACGGTTTTGTGCTATTAAAGAATTCTATTTGACTTTCTCCTTAGGTGAGACTGTGGTTCCTAATACATACCGAGATCCGATCGCAGAAGAGGTTGCCACGCAAGTTAATCCGCAAGATAGTGAGTGGGAAAAACATACATTTTTACCAATAATTGAATTATAATTTATAAATTTCTATTTTTATTATAATTGTTAGCGAAACTTTATTATATTAGTAAACAGATATTCCTTTATTCTTGTATGAAGCATATTTCATGGTTTATCAAATTTTATCTATGTTGTTATTAGAAAGAATTGTTTAATGTTTTAGAGATTTAAAAGTACAGAATTGAATTTTTATGTTTTACTAAGCTAGTACCCAATTCATTCAGCTAGTGAAAGTATAGAGGTCTTTGGGACCCATTCAGGCACACATAGAGGCTTTGGGCCGTGTGATCTGGATGTTTAGCCCTTTGGGGGCAGCTCCGCGCATGCGTAGGATCAGTATAGAGATATCTTGGCCTGAGCGATCCTAGCCCCGCCAGGTCATGATCAGTCAGATTAGTTTGGGTACTTGATTAGTGAAACTGTAATGATTTAGAAATTTAAAATGCGAAATGAGTTTTACGGGAATTAGAACCTTAATACGGTTATCAAATTGAATTTTGAATACAAGTGGAAATGCCTTAGAAAATTTTTATATCAAAAATTTGATTTTTGTGAAAGGCATATGGATTATTTAAAGATTAGCTCGTTTTTGTATCTTTTAGAAGCAGTTTTCTAATCAATGCTAGTAAAGCAGAATTTTTAGTTAATTACTTGTTATGATGTATTATTTTATCTTATGCAAATTTTTATCTATTTTAATGACTCTATCCCACTCACTGAGTTTATACTCACCCTATTTTTTTTAAAAACCATTTTTCCCAGGAGATTGCAGTGTTCAGTCGGAACGCCAGTAGCTGCTTGAGGTTGGCCATTTGATGATGTTTTGAGAGCTTTCTTTTTTATATCTTATTGTATTATCGTAGATGGTTTTCTTGCATATGTAAATATTTGATATCGTATATGTATCAAAGATTTGTTTTAGTTTCTTTCAGACATTTTTTGTTTATTCAATCATGTTTGAGTTTTTAAACTTATATTTAAAATTTTGGTTGTAAACTTTTTGAATCGAAATTAATCATATTTGAGGCCGGAGGCCATATTTTCTTCTAAAGACTGTTTTAGAGATACAATTATTTTAATAGATGGACTTAAGGTCCCGAAAAGGAAGTTAGTGGTTATATAAATATTTTGGAAGTGTTGAATTTTGTGTACTTGGCAGGGGGATTAGTCTAAAATACAGGGGAAACTCTGCCAAATTTTTCATAAATTAGCATATTTTAAAAAGTCAGATTTTCTTAGTACAGTTTTAGGCACGATTCGCCCGTGTTAGCTAGGGGCGGGTCGTGTCAACTTGGTATCAGAGCATGGTTTTTAAGATTTTGTTAAGTTTTTCACGGTTGCATAAACATAGTTTTGTAATGATAAAAGAAGCGTTATATTTTGTAGGCATCATCATGAGCCAACATACAGGCAGACCTCGCACTAGAGCCAGGGGCGGACTGAACCAAACTGCAAATTCTCCACCACCACCTGAAGGTGAAGGGGAAAATGAACATAGTCGTGGAGAGGAAAGACAGTCAAATGCGAGAGGAAATGAGAATAGGAATCACCGTGACCCTCCTATCATTATACACTCGTTACTACTGTTACTCAAAATCAAGGGCGTGTTAGGGAAGAGAACACTATTGAGCGGGTTAGGATGTTGGGTGGTCAAAGCTTTGATGGTAATGTTGATCCTCCTAGTGCAGAGGCTTGGTTAAGCAAGCTAGAGCGTATCTTTAGAGTTATGGGGTGTATTGATGAGCAGAAATTGCTTTTTGCTACATTTTTATTAGAGGGTGGAGCATATCACTGGTGGGAGTCAGTTCAGCGTCGTTATCCATCACAGGAAGTTATTACTTGGGCTTTGTTCAAAAAGGAGTTCTTTGATCACTACTTTCCTGCTGTGTATAAAGATATCAAGCGTAGTGAGTTCTTGAGACTGGTTCAAGGGTCCAGATCAGTGGAGGAGTATGAGAAGAAATTTTTAGAGCTCTCTAGATTTGCTCCTTCTATTGTGGCTGATGAGGAGGAAAGGTGTAAAAAGTTTGAAGAAGGATTACGTAGAGAAATCAGAGTTGTACTTGCTGCCAACAATTATGATGACTTTGGTAAGTTAGTCCAAGCTGCTATGAAAGTTGAGAGAAATTTGGGAGAGGCTAACCGAGCTGATTCAAGCTATAAACGTCAGCAGAGTTGGCCAGTTGATAGTACTAGCCACCGACCAAGCAAGAGAGGGGGCAGTTATTCAGCTTATTCTGATAGTTATAAGAGTACTCAGAGACAGGGTCCACCAGAGGGGCAAAAACAAAGTTCTAGACAGGGAGCTATGCAACAATCTGTGGGAAGTAATTCTAGAGATCAGCGGATTAGTAGAAAGGGGAGCAGACAACATGATGACAGATCCAGAATGACTCCGTACTCATTATGTGAGACTTGTGGCAAGCTTCATGAGGGAGAGTGTCGGTTTGGTAGACCTGGTTGTTATCATTGTGGTCAGACAGGGCATATTAAGAAATTTTGTCCTACTTTAACTCAAGGTAGCAGCCTTGTTCAGAAAGATAGAGGATCAGGGAGGCTTCAAACCGGGACATCTACTTCTTCAGCTAGAAACCAAATGAATACCTCAAGAAATAGTAATAATCAACAGGGTAGTCAGCCAGTTCGACAGGCACGAGTTTTTGCCATGACTCAGCAGCAGGCACAGGCTACACCAGAGGTGGTTACTGGTACGTTGACTATCTTTGGTCGTGAGGCCCACATTTTGATTGATCCTGGATCCACCCATTTCTTTGTTTCATGTATGTTTGCTATGTATGCTGATAGAGATTTGAAACCATTGGAGTGTACTTTAGCAGTAGCCACACCTATTGGGGATTCCATCTTGGTAGGAAATGTTCTTAAGGATTGCATTGTGAAGGTGGGTAATCATGATCTATTAGCAAACTTGATTCCTTTAGATATCCGAGACTTCGATGTGATATTGGGAATGGATTGGCTTGCTACTCACCATGCATCTGTCGATTGCTTCAAGAAGGAGGTGGTGTTTAGAAAACCTGAAACACCTGAATTTAGTTTCTATGGAGATCGACGAATCCTCTCTACTTGCATAATATCTGCTCTTGAAGCTAAACGATTATTTGAAAAGGGGTGTTCAGCCTACCTAGCTCATGTGATTGACACTTCAATGGGTGAAGCAAAGATAGAAGATATTTCTATTATTCAAGATTTCCCAGATGTGTTCCCAGAAGAATTACCCGGTTTACCACCAGATAGGGAAGTTGAATTCACAATTGACTTAGCTCCTGGCACAACTCCTATTTCCATGGCACCATACAGAATGGCTCCAGCAGAGTTAAAGGAGTTAAAAGTGCAACTGCAAGAGTTGGTTGATAAGGGGTTTATTAGACCCAGTGTTTCACCATGGGGAGCACCGGTCTTGTTTGTTAAAAAGAAGGATGGAACAATGCGGTTATGTATAGACTACCGACAGTTGAACAAGGTGACAATACGTAACAAGTATCCTCTTCCTCGTATTGATGATTTGTTTGATCAGTTGCAAGGTGCAAGGGTTTTCTCCAAGATAGATTTGCGCTCGGGTTACCATCAACTCAAAATTAGAGAGGCCGATGTACCTAAGACTGCTTTCAGAACTCGTTATGGGCACTATGAATTTCTTGTAATGCCGTTTGGGTTGACTAATGCTCCAGCAGTTTTTATGGACCTGATGAATCGAGTATTTCATCCTTATTTGGATCGCTTTGTTATTGTGTTTATTGATGACATATTGGTGTATTCGCGAGACAAGGAGGAACATGCAGAACATTTGAAGATAGTTTTGCAGACTTTGAGGGAGAAACAACTTTATGCCAAATTCAGCAAATGCCAGTTTTGGCTGGACAAAGTTGTGTTTTTAGGACATGTGATATCAGCTGAAGGGGTGTATGTAGATCCTCAGAAGATAGAAGCTATTATTAAATGGGAGAGACCCACTAATGTAACAGAAGTCAGAAGTTTTCTTGGCTTGGCAGGTTATTATAGGAGATTTATTGAGAATTTTTCCAGAATTGTTGTTCCATTAACACGGTTCACTCGTAAGGAAGTGAAGTTTGAGTGGACTGATGCTTGTGAGCAGTGTTTTCAAGAGCTCAAAACACGATTAACTTCTGCACCCATACTTACTCTTCCATCCGGTAATGACGGGTTCGTGATTTACAGTGATGCCTCTAGACAGGGGTTAGGTTGTGTTTTGATGCAACACGGGAAGGTGATAGCTTATGCTTCAAGACAACTAAAGAAGCATGAACAAAATTATCCTACCCATGACTTAGAATTGGCAGCAATTGTATTTGCACTCAAGACTTGGCGACATTACTTGTATGGGGCAACATGTCAAATTTACACAGATCACAAGAGCCTCAAGTATTTATTCACTCAAAAAGAATTGAATCTTAGGCAGAGAAGATGGATTGAGCTTATCAAAGATTATGACTGCACAATTGACTATCACCCAGGTAAAGCAAATATAGTAGCAGATGCACTCAGCCGAAAGTCCTCGAGCTCTATAGCCTATTTGAGGGTGACATATCTACCTTTATTGATTGAATTGAGGTCTTTGGGAATTGAGTTAACAATTAATGACTCAAGTGTGCTACTAGCCAATTTTCATGTTAGACCTACTTTAATTAATAAAGTTAGAGATGCACAAATACAAGATCCTCAGTTAATGAAACTGATAGAAGAGGTGAAGAAAGGCTTACGATCAGACTTTGCGGTTAGAGATGATGGAGCCTTAGTTATGGGAAATAGACTTTGTGTGCCCAACATTGAAGAATTAAAGAAAGAGATTATGGAAGAAGCTCACTTTCCAGCCTATGTAATGCATCCAGGAAGTACTAAGATGTATCGTAATTTGAGAGAACATTATTGGTGGCAAGGTATGAAGCGAGAAATTGCAGAATTTGTGTCTCGGTGTTTAGTTTGCCAACAAATCAAAGCTGAGCACCAGAAACCTGCGGGACTCTCTCAACCACTTCCTATCCCTGAATGGAAATGGGAACATATTACCATGGATTTTGTGGTAGGACTTCCACGTACTATGGCTGGTCATGATGGTATTTGGGTAGTGGTAGATCGTCTTACAAAATCTGCCCACTTTTTACCTATCAAGGCTACTTATTCATTGAATAGGCTAGCTAGTATTTATGTAGCAGAGATAGTCCGTCTTCATGGTGCACCTGTTTCAATCATATCAGATAGAGATCCACGTTTCACTTCCAGATTTTGGCCTAGCTTGCAAAAAGCTTTAGGCACAAAATTGAATTTCAGCACAGCTTTTCACCCACAAACAGATGGTCAATCTGAGCGTACCATTCAAACTCTTGAAGATATGCTTAGAGCTTGTGTATTGGAGTTTAAAGGAAATTGGGATGTTTATTTGCCTCTAATGGAATTTGCTTATAATAATAGTTACCAATCCAGTATTGAAATGGCACCTTATGAGGCTCTATATGGAAGGAAATGTAGAACACCAATATGTTGGGATGAAGTGGGTGAGAGGAGACTATTAGGACCAGAACTGGTACAGGATACGAATGAAAAGATAGTTATTATTAGAAACAAGATGAAGGCAGCACAAGATCGACAGAAGAGTTATACTGATAAGCGTAGAAGAGATCTGGAGTTTCAGGTGGGAGATAAAGTATTTTTGAAGATATCTCCTTGGAAAGGTGTGCTTCGTTTTGGTAAACGTGGGAAACTAAGTCCACGTTATATTGGGCCTTACGAGATCATAGAGCGTGTGGGCACAGTTGCTTACCGTTTAGCTTTGCCTCCAGAGTTGTCGAAAATACATAATGTGTTTCATGTCTCTATGCTCCGCAAGTACGTGTATGATCCAAGCCATATCCTTCAACAGCAGCCAATTCAATTAAAAGAAGACTTGACTTTTGAAGAAGAACCATTAGAGATCATAGAATGGAAACAGCAAGTACTTCGTGCCAAGACTATTCCCTTGGTTAAGGTATGGTGGCGAAATCACTCGAAGGAAGAAGCTACGTGGGAGCGAGAAGACGTTATGCGAGCTCAATACCCACATCTCTTTCTCTCAGGTTAGTAATTTCGAGGACGAAATTTTTTTTAGGGGGTTAGTATTGTAAAGCCCATTACTACTTTAACTAAGCCTAGCCCATCAAATTTTTTAGCCCAGCCCATGCCATAAGTCTTTTATTCATTTATATGCCATATATTTATATTAGGATTAATTAAGATATAATTAGAAAAGAAAAGAGAAAAATCCAGAAGAGAAGACAGAG